>MU260912.1:30000-32500 GCA_020310875.1 Ceratopteris richardii | reverse complement strand
GAGCACCATGAAATCTGTTTGCCCATTCGTATGAGGATGCTTGGCCATGCTCATGCTAAGTTTAGTGTCCAATCTCTTGAAGATTTCTCTCCAAAAAGTGACTGGTAAACTTCCTATCCCAATCTGAAACAATATATAATGGAAGACCATAGAACTGATACAAGTTCTCAACAAATAACCTAGCCAACGAGGTGTCCTCATTTTACTATGTGTTAGAATAAACCTAGCCATTTTGGTTTACCCATCCGTGATTACTGAGACTGAGTTGTGACCTCTTTGTGTCTTATGTAATCTTACTATAAAATCCATGGAGATACTCTCCCACTTCCCATTGGGAATATCCAATGGGTGGAGTAGACCTCCTATTCTCAATCTCTCAGCTTTATTGACCTTGCATTTTATGCATTTAAGCACATATTCTAGGATGTCCTTATGAAGTTCAGGCTCATAAAGCTTCTGTTTAACAAGATCATAAGTCTTGTTAACTCATGGTGTCCCACACTAGGTTTGTCATGACACTCATGCCATATATGCCGTCTCATCTCAAAATCTCTAGGACACATTTTATCTTTGCACAACAAATGCCCATCATGGATACTACAGTTCTTCCACTTGAATCCTTCTTGAGTACCCAGAGTACCCATCGATACTCCATCCTCATTGGAAACCCGTGTATCAAAATCCCCTTTCTCTATGGCTTCCCAAATCTCAGTACATGCAAGATCAAGCCTACATTTCCCTTTGATGGACTCAAGTAGTTCACTAGTGATCTGAGTAAAACTAAATCCATTGAGCATAGGCATGAGGCTAAGCAAGTTAGCCACCACATTAAACTTTCCCTCCCTATACATAAGCGCATAGTCAAACTCGTGAAGGGTCTCTACCGAGAGGGCCTTACCACCTTTAAGGTGTGGTTGATTAGAGAGCCATTTGATGCTCTCTTGATCAAAGACTATCGTAACTTTGGCACCATGTAAGTAATGACCCCACTTCTTCAAAGCATGAACAATTGCATACAACTCATAGAGTGAGTCATTCTTCTAATTTGGTTCTAGATTTTGCTCTCAAAAGCCATTGGTTGACCATCCTAAACTAAAACCACTCCAATAGAAAAATCACTTGCCTGAACTTCAATCATAAAGGGTTTATTGGGATCCGCTATATGTAAAAGTGGAGCTCTAGGAATTGTTACCTTTAACTTTTCCATACTTCGCTCCTATTTGTCTCCCCAATGAAAGGTTTTCCCTTTCCCTTTGAGCTTTTTCGTCATCGGGACAACAATTTTGGCATAATTCTCGATTAATCTACGATAGAAACCTAATAAACTCAGGAAGATCTAAAGCTCTTCCAGGTCCTTGGAACGTGGCCATTCCATAATATTTCGTACTTTATCAGGATCCATGTGGATTCCGTCTTGGGAGACTATATGCTAAAGGTATTCAACCTCTATTTTGAAAAATTCACACTTTGATTGCTTAGCAAAGAGTGAATCTTCTTGTAATACTTGAAATGCTTTCCTCAAATGTTCCAAGTGTTCCTCTTGATCTACCGTAGATCAAAATATCATTTAAAAAGTCTACTAGAATCTTCCCTAGATATGGTCGTAGAACACTATTGATGAGCTTCATGAAAGTGGCAAGATCATTGATGAGACCAAAAGGAATCACTAAAAACTCATAGTGCTCATATCTAGTTCTAAAAGTAGTTTTGGGGACATCCTCTGCTCTAATTCTAATATGATATCTTGATCTTAGATCAAGCTTCGTAAAATATCTAGCTTAGTGTAACGGATCATATAGGTCTTCCAACCTAGGCATGGGAAACCTATTTTTGATTGTTACCTTGCTTAATGCTCTATAGTCTATACAAAGGCTCATAGAGCCATGTTTCTTTTTCAATAGGAGCATTGGTGATGCCCAAGGTGAGCTACTAGGTCTAATGAAGCTTTTATCGAAATAATTCTGATGTTTTTTTGTTACACTTACGTGTTCCTCGAGTAGCTTTGATGTGAACCTTTTCCCTATACATGGGCACTGTTTACTCTAGTGCAGGCTAGAGGTTTTTTCCCCATGTTACCACATACTTGATACTGTCATATGTGGTGGTACTTTGTACTTAGGGATATTATTCAGCTCTTACTTCAGTTAAGTTCATCGTTAATAGAGAGAGCTATTCCAACCATCCGTCTTCTCCATGTGTCTTGGTGCATTTGTGCTCCTTGTGTGTGCTTTTCATGTCTCTCGCACTTCTACACACCCAACAAGGATATCAGAGCATGTTCAACTCCTTCTCAAGTTTCGGTTTTTTGCATCGCGGCGCGCACACTTTTAACTGTGCAAATCGATTTCGGAGCATAGAATAGTGAATTTCAGCAGTCAAGAAACATTTCCATCAGGTGCGCTGGGTTTTATCCCCATTTCGAAGCCATTCGTGTAGTCAGAATTGCCATGAGAGTGACGGTTTGTGAGCTGAAATTTCAGCATTCATTTGAACTATCGTC
>MU260912.1:0-20000 GCA_020310875.1 Ceratopteris richardii | reverse complement strand
GGGAAACCTTTTGTGGGTTTGTGTCCCATCATTACTCTATCTCAAGTGGTTTGGAAACTTAAAAAAGGGAAAAAAAGCTCCAACAACCTTTGTGTAATCAAGGGGATGCTTTATATTCTTGTCTGAGCTTTTCAGCACTTTTCTTTGTTGACTTGCTCTCTTGTAACATTGATGATATTCTAGAATGTGTGAATGGCATACAATTTTGAGGTTCACTTTGTTGCTGAAATGAACTGTTAGAAAATAAAAAACACAAAAATATGATTTTTATTATATAGTTATTGTGGCGATTTTAATCTTTTTCCATAGACAATTGACATTCCAGATGCTCATGAAGTCACAGCTATCATTGTAATTATTATGATTACAAATAGGATGTAGACATATTGCTTGTGATTGAAGTCTGATTATACCACAGAATGTCAATCATTGGCAAGATTGGTTGTTGGAGTAGGGTAATGGGTTGCAGGAGATGTAATCCATTTTATGAGGTGTGCAAAGGTTAAGTGCTCCGTAGGACTTTGGTGTATGTATGCAGGTTAGGGGAAATGATCCTCTTACACAGGGGACAAGCTCCTTGGTGATCTTAATTTGTTGATATGCATAACTATCAATTTGCAAGGAGAGGTTTATGGTTTCACAGATTCGCAACCCTCAAGTTTTGAAGATTTTTTTAATCAAGTTTGGACCTCTAAAATCTGATATTTCAATTTTTTATATTAAATATGTCCATCTGCATCTGGTTTTCACGTTTTATCTTTTCTACCACAGCAAAAAGCTTTAGATGCTGCAATCGCAGACATAAATAGCTCATTTGGCAGAGGCAGTGTAATAAGGCTGGGAAGTACAGGTGGAGCACTTGTGTAGGATTTCTTACATTCAACTGCATCATCTATAGTTGCTGATAATTTCTGTGTTTATGAATTTTCAATTCCTGAGAGTTGTGCTTTTGCTTCCATGCAGAGAGACCTTCCCAAGTGGTTGTATCACACTAGATTTGGCTCTTGGAGGTGGCCTGCCAAAAGGTCGTATTATTGAGGTGTGTTTTAGTCTCTATCTTTTTTCGCTGATGTGTTTTTTTGTTTTTTCCTGAGAAAGTATTTCTGTTCTTTCCACCTGTATTGGCCTTTGCATTGCTTTCCACAATCTCAGATCTTGTTAAGATGCATATAATATGAAGAGGAGAAGTGATTATGTGTTACTGAGGGTTTTTATTGCTGGTTTCATTCTTTGTTTTTAGATCCATGAGCTCTATGCTCCATGCAAAACTGAAGCTTTGGAATCCTGATATAATGCCCTCTTAGAAAACAATTGGGTCTCATCATCTCAGCTAATTGATCTTCATTATACTTTATCTTTCAATGGGAAAACAGAAAATTAGCTATGTTTCTAAAACCATAAATTGGTAAGTTACAAATTAAAAAGTTCTGCTTGCAATGTTGATGTGTTTGCTGTCAATGTCTTTTATGATGCTTTCTGGGTCCTTTTTAAGTAAGCTTGCCTCTATAAGGCTTCAAAATGTCAAGTCATTATGTTTTGCTTCATTCCAATAGGTATTTGGTCCAGAAAGCAGTGGAAAGACTACACTAGCATTACATGCCATTGCACAGATCCAGGTTAACTTCTTATCACTGGGATTTTAATGAAGTAAACAGTTAAAATCTGATTAATGGCAACAGTTTACTTTCTCTTCTGAGAAACCATCTCCACCTCTTAGAAGTAATGAAGAATAGTTTCTATAACTTAATTTATTTTTTGAATTTGCATTATTGATAGATTGGTTTTGGTTCCCCCCCACCCCCTTCCCCATTTTCTTCTTCATTTATGAAATTCACGCATCTTGATTTTGTAGTTTCTTAAAAGGATCCATGGAGAGTTTTGTTGCTTTTTACTTCATAAGAATCACAATCTGAGTTTGCCAAAGATAGCAATACTATCTGTCCTGGAAGTTCATAGACTTGCAGCTGGTTCTTGATTGATGGCATATATATAAGGAGTAGAAAATATGATGCCACTTTTTGTAATTGGAGCTTTCTCTAAGTAAGTGTTCTTTGGCAGTATCAAGTATGGAACCACATAGTCCATAGACAAGCTAGCCTGGATTTACAATGATAGAGTTGGGTGTGAATAAGATGATTTTGGTTTTGGATGAAAAGTTGATTGTGAGGCATCGTGATATTTTTCTTGTTTTCCGTAGAGACGATGAATGAGTTTCATCTCCTTGTGAGTTGTGCTGCATTGTTGTTAAATCTCTTAGCAAAGTGTGGAGGTAATGGGGAACCATGCTTCATCCTTGTAGTGGAGTGAACTAGTCTAGATATTCCCTTTGGCATGCACATGACCTACAAATAATCTATATAAAGCCATAGTTCCCTATGAGTAGATTGGGCATGCACATTGTTTGCAAGTGTTGAATGCATCATCGGGTACCAAGTTAATTTATGTTTATTTTAACATGAAATCATAGAAATTATGATCTCAATTTTTGTAATTGGAGCTTTCTCTAAGTGGGTGTTCTTTGGCGGTCTCAATTATGGAACCACATATTCCATAGACAAGCTAGCCTGATTTACAATGATAGAGTTGGGTGTGAATAAGATGGCAGTTTAAGATGATTTTGGTTTTGGATGAAAAGTTCATTTTGAGGCATAACGATATTTTTCTTGTTTTCCTTAGAGACAATTAATGAGTTTCATCTCCTTGTGAGATGTGCTGCATTGTTGTTAAATCTCTTAGCATAGTTAGAAAAATAAGTAACACACATGCTCAAAAGTGTGGAGGTAATGGGGAGCCATGCTTCACCCTTGTAGTAGAATGAACAAGTCTAGATATTCCCTTTGGCATGCACATGTCCTACAAATAATCTATATAAAGCCATAGTCCCCTATATGAGTATCGTGGGCATGGTCATTGTTTGAAAATGTTGCATCCATCTTGCTTTGAGTACCAAGTTAATCTATGTTTATTTTTATATGAAATCATTAAATTTGTATCAATAGAAAAACAAAATTACAGTTAGGAGAGAAAAGAGATACTTTTAAGTTGGTAAACCTTTCATCTCACACAATGAGAAGATTCATCTTCAATGTTATCACCATGAAGCTCATAAGCTTAGGAGTGTCTATATGGTGGCTTGCTCTTATCCATTGTGGTTAGCAACAGGATGGCAACATCGTAGGCAATGCGTTAGCAACGCATTAGTAACGTGATGAAGTTGCAAACAAGTTGCGATATAGTTGCATACAATTCATTTTTAAATCAAACTTTTAGTATTTTTTAGATTTTAGGTATCCTAAATGTATAAATCCTCTTATCGATGCTTGAATATATTCAAAAACCACATACAAGCATTATATATCAACATTTAAACATATCATATATAGTCGGGACTCGGATGTCGACTTCTAACTTCTAAGGTCTAACGTTTGACTTGCATAATGCATTTCTAGTTTCAACTTACTAGTAACTACTTAGAAATTTGATCACAATGCACATTAACTTTTAACTTTTAAGTTAGGCAATACTAAATTATAGATCACATTTCCAAATCAAAACTTATATTCACTTGATACTAGATAGTGGACACTAATTCATATGAATATTCAATAAATTCACCATCAAAACTTCGATGCACCAGATAAATGTGGGCACAAATTACAATTACAATGCAGATAGATGAGTCACCACAAGAGTAAAGAGTCAAGACAATCATAATATCATCTAAATGTCATAAATACATATCCAATGTCCATAAATATAATCAATGACTCATGAGTCATGTGACATGTCGAAATAAATCCAAGAGTCAATCATCAAAATGTGACTCAGTATCTGATGACATCTCATCCTGATCCTCATCCTCATCCTCATCCTCATCCTCATCCTCATCCTCATCCTCATCCTCATCCTCATCCTCATCCTCATCCTCATCCTCATCCTCATCCTCATCCTCATCCTCATCCTCATCCTCATCCTCATCCTCATCCTCATCCTCATCCTCATCCTCATCCTCATCCTCATCCTCATCCTCTCTACCATGTGGGGCAGAACTAGTAGAGGCCCCTGAAGTCGATGCAAAATCTATGGCTCGTGATCGAGCACTCCTCTGGGAGCGAGTCCGATGCTGTGGCTCGGTCAACTCCGGATAAAGCATGCTGTAAAGGTCGAACTCCTCTGAAGGTATAGCAGGCATTTCACGAACCTTTTCTATGTCGATATGATCAATGTTCACCCGCCGCACATCCGTTGTGTGACTTACAGACTCCAAAAGGTGCAAGTTGCAGTGGCAATATACTAGCCGCTCCAATTGTGCAGTAGATAATTGATTCCTCTTCTTTGTGTGGAAGAGGGCCAAGTGCCCTAATTTCTTTCACAGGGACTAGCACTACAATCCTGTGAAAGAACGCGGATGTCAAGTGATCTCTGCATGTTCCATATAAAAAATGCATTATTTTCTTGAATTATCACTTCAAAAAATTATGAATTAAATGAGACTTACAAGTTACTACTTACCAACTCAGGTGAAGATAAACCATATTTCTCCCATCAAGACACATGTGACAATTGACTAGAGCGGAGCATGAAGTTGTCCTTCCCGAAACTATCCCCATAGTTCCGGAATAGGTAGTTCCGGAATAGGAGGAGCTGATCCTCAAGTGCCAAGTGCATATCAACATCATCAGCATATAATCTGCATATGTATGAAGTCCATGCACTGTCAAGCTCGTGATCCAACGTCTACCTCTGAGATCTCCATAAGGGGTGTAGAATATGAGCCATGCCATGAATCGGTCGATGGAACCAATCCCATCGATCCCTCCATATAGATCTATTCTCATCAAGCCTATTTATTCAAGAATCAAGAATCAAGAATCAAGACTTAAGCATGTGACATATTATTGGAATTTGGTAATAGAAATAAGAATAACAAAGATTGAATATAACATTATCAAAATGCATATTGCATACCTGTTTGAAGAAATAGAAGTGCTTCGAGCAAGGGACTCCCCAATGTGGTCCATATACTCATAAACAAGGCCTAAAGTACTCCCCTCCATGTCAACGATGCGTAGCATGGAATATAGAGGCTGCATCACTCCCACTAGAGCCTCTACATGGATAGGTCTGGAGTAGATGCATCAATGGCACGTAGGAACATAGTGCCTTTGCAACAATGAACGAGTATATTATATAGATTTCTTTTTCTAATGTCTGTCCATCATAGTTATCGGGGACGGGGGACGGGTCCCGGGTCGGGGTCGGGTCCCGGAATGGGGCCGATCGATAAAGGGGATTCCGGGATGGGGGTCGGGGCGGAGGTCAGGACGGGGGACCGGGACGGGGTTTAGGGTTTAGGGGGATAGGGGGAGCGGCGAAGGTGGCTCAAAGGAGGGGAGGGGAGGGAAGGTGGAACTCAAACTTCAAAGTAGGGAGAGGAGAAAGTTTAGGATGTAAAGGTGCAAGAGGGGAGGGGCCAGGGCAGCAGCCTGAAGGGCTCAAAGGAGGGGAGGGGAGGAGGATCTCAGAGGAGAAAGCTTAGAAACTCATAAGTACAAAAGTTATTAGAGCTTAAGATATAGGTTGCATCTCTCTCTCTCTCTCTTTCTCTCTCTCTCCCCCTCCCTCCCTCCCTCCCTCCCTCCCTCCCTCCCTCTCTCTCTCTCTCTCTCTCTCTCTCTCTCTCCCCCCCCCCCCCCTTTTTTTTTTCCCTCCCTCGCTTGCTCATCAATGGGCTTGAGAACCCCTAAAAAATAGCCCCAAAAAGCACCTCTGAATTGGTTTTTGGGGACGGGTCTCGTCCCAATTGACCGTCCCTGACATGGGACGGGGCGTCCCATGTGATCCGAGACGCGTCCCCCGTCTTGGACGGTCGACCGGGATGGGACCCATCCCCGACCCTTTTTTTCTTGAGTGGGACAGTCGGGACGTGCGTTCCAGGCCATTTTGGCCCCCGTCCCGCCGTCCCCTGTCACTATGCTGTCCATCCATCACACATCAAAGTGCAGCCATATTTCTTCCAAGTGTCTTGCATAGGCTCCAATTGCTTTTGCACAATCTCTTTTGTTCTTCTCAGCTCACTTCCTCTTAGCTCTTCATAAAAAGGCCCTTCCCATTCAACACCAAGCCTACTCACCATTTTCATGGCTTCTTTCCATGCGAGAGTGCGCACTATATTAAAACTTAGACCACACTTAATAAAGAGCTTCATAATACCTTGGGTGGCCTCGTGCTTCCCTTGTTTTTGTAAACTAGCCCATATGGATGATGCATGTAGACTTCCACGACCTGTAGGAATGCTTGGACTCTATCATGGCCTCTTTTGCTGATGTTGAGATGCATGTGCTGCCTCCTCGGTCTCCAAGTCCTCAATGAGAGGGGATGAAGGAAAGTCTCCTTGAGATGCTTGTGATGATTGCCCTCGAGGAACTCAGCTTTGTGCACTACTAGGTGTAGGTGTTCTAACACCTCTTCTTGATTCTCGTGTTGCAACCCATTCTAAAAGCTCTTCTTTCATATTCTCCGGTATTGGCTTAGAGCAAGGACCAACACCTACACCTCCAAATCGTGTTAGATGGGCTTTTATTCTATTTGCCCCCTTGTCCCTTTGTACCCACACAACTTACATTTCCACCTCTCACTACCTCCTGAGCCAAATTTTCCTTGGCTTGTGACATGTTGCCAACACACTTGTTTGGCTCTAGGCATGATGGCTAAGAGTCTCTCTCTCTCTCTCTCTCCCCCCCCCCCTTCTCCCCTCCTAGCTCTAGGCTCTGTTTGTTGAGTGCTCTGGACTGAAATGAAAAAGGGCCCTCCAACGGGCCGTTTCGGCCCGTTGGAAGGGCCTTACTTTTTTATTTTTATGCAACGCGACGTTGCATTGCATACGTTGTGAAGGTTCACAACGCGTTGCGTATGCAACACACTGCTCTTATCAATCTTGGTCTTTTTTTACAAGGAAGAGCTTCATAAAAGGGTAAAACATTTCTTTGCAAGTATAGTTTCTATAGGGCTGCCCCTCTTACAAGGCTCCCTAGTGGAGCAAAACAACCAATAACTTCACCAAGTATGGCTTGTTTGAATTTTGTGTAGATGGCACATGAAGTAGGAGGAGAATGGGACGCTGCTAACCAGATAAGAGCACATATCCTTGTTGTAATAGGATATGGGATAGGAAAGAGTGCACCTCAACATGTGAAATATGCATGTAGAAGATCACATGCAAATTATCAAAGAGTGAAACCCATGTGGAAATGCAACTGAGATGCATGTGATAATGTGGGGAATATTGTACAAGCATCAAAATCTGATGAATATATGCTTAGTAATTCTTCGAGTGGACATGCCACAGAAAAGGAAAAAGAATTCAAAAGGGCCATTGGATAAGGTTTGGGACATTCAAATAAAAAATGATGCAATAAAACTTGTTGATGCTTTTTCTTTTTTGTGTAGAAGATATCCCTTTTTGGAAAGTAAGAAGCCCTTACTTTACTCAAATGCTTCAAACGATTTGCAGAGTAGAGCAAACATATAGACCTCCCTTACACCAGTAGTTGAAGGAGAAAGAATTGCATAGAAGATTTTTTCTTGCAGATATGTGAGGAAGGGAAAATGTTTGGTTCTATCATTATTTGTGATGCTTGGTCTTGCAATAGCCATAAAAAATTGGCCAATCTTTAATATTATGGTCATTTGCATTTATGATGCAATGTTCTAAAGTCAACATATATCTCATGTGAGATTAAATTAGGAGAATACATTTTTGAGAAGTTGAAAGATGCTATAATGAATGGTGGGCTAGAATGTTGAACTTGAAAGATATGTTAGAGTTGACAAAGTAAGAATGGAGACACCCTTTTTTATACACGAATCAGGTTGCATGTGCTATTGTTTGGATCTTCTTCTTGAAGATATTGGAGATTTGGCATGGATGAAGCCAATGTTGGATAATGTCGTGAAGATTGTGACATTTGTGACCATGAAACCTACTTTACTTGCTCTATTTTGTCAAACGATCCCAAACAAGATTCACATATTGTTTTGTCATGCTTTTGAACTTGTTGGATGAGCATGGGTAAAACCGTTTGCGCTCTTTGATGGCATGCCTCAAACATACAAGGGAAAATTGATCAAAACTAAACCTTTGTATCTTCAATTGTTTGGGGTGCATTTTTCAAAAGAAATAAAAGAGAAATTGTGAAAATGTGCACTCCTATTTGCAAAATGTTTTTGTTTGATTAATAGAGAAAGGGTGAACATTAGCTGTACTAATGAACTTACTTATAAGATGAATGATCATGTTTTTGCTATGGAATCAGTTGATTCACCAAGGCTTGAAGAAGTCAAAGCTTTATGTTTCGAGAGATGAAACATATTACATTCACCTCTTTTGGAACAACATTTATGTGTCATCCTTTTTGGAGAGAGAATGCCCTACACATGGATGCACCTATCCATAATGGATGGATGCCATAGAGCATTATACAGGTAAACAAAGTTATATTATGTGATGAATTGGATATGTTTTAAGTCTATAGAAGGTGCACTTACACATCCCCTTGTAAAAGATGAGGGTAGAATGCATCATGCAACGATATGGCAGAAACAAGTTAGAGCACATATGCCCAAGCTACAAAACATAGCTCTTTGTGTGTTTTGAGAATAGTCTTGTGCTTACCCTTGTGAAACTAATTAGAGCACATTTTCATTGATACATACAAAGACGCAGAACAAATTGAAACCTAAAAATGTTGAAAAGTTGGTGTATATTCATACAAATTTATACCTTATATCCAATATAAAAAAAAGAGAATTTCAAAGATGGAAATGACATTAGATATGGTAGAAAAAGAAGAAGATGATCATAAACGTTTTACATTGCAAGAGGAAAATGATTATGAGATAGCTTTTTCATGTTGGAAAACAATGTCAGAATTCTATTGTTACTCCTCTACTAGGTTTATTATACCTCCTACTTCAATAATTTGAGAAGACTTGTCACATCGGAAAAGTCTCTAATTTTAGTTAGGTTTTGTTGTTAGACTTTTATAAATAGTCTATTCACTTTTGATTTGCACATATTCTCTTCCACACTCTAGACACTTTTCTCTACATTTTGTATCTAGAACCCTTTTCTTTTACCCTAAGTTCAGATTTGTATCATTATTTTAGTTGTATATTTTCATTAAGCATTAGTTTATTGAGTAGTTATCATTCAGTCATAGATCTTTTAGAATTGTCTCTCGTTTGTTCTCTTGTCATTCATATGTCTTTATTCGGTCAAGGTGTGTGTATGTATTAAGCTTTTAAGTGTTGGAAAGATGTTGGAATTTACCTATGATTATTAATTGGGCCTACCTCGCTTCCAATATTTGGTATCAAAGCTTAGCACAATACATCCTTGTTCCCAAGATGAGTGACAATAGAGATAGATTGGAACAAGAAGATAAGCTCCGTGGAATGTCTAGTTATCCAATTTGTAGTTTTATGATGATTAATTTGCTAGTTTCCAAGAACTTGTGGAATATTATCAATGTTAAATATCCTAGGCAAAGGCAAGCTGTAAAAGATGTTGCTTCTTCGTCCAAGAAGCATGCTACCTCAATTTTCGCTCAGTAGTCTGAAGAGGAAGAAGAGAATATTATGTCATCATCTATAGATAAAGGGAAGCATATCAACCATCAGAAGAGCAATCAAGATGATATTCTAGAGATGCATATGCACTCACTCATTGCTATGGGAGTGAATCGTCACTTCATTCCTCAAACTAGGTCATTCAAAACCTCTCCTTAGGCTTGGTTGGAGTTAAAATAATCTCGATTCTCTATCAAAGAAGGAAGCATGCTAACAAAGCTTATTTAAAGGAGAACAATTAGCCAATGTAAGGATGAAAGTTGGTGAGTCAATTCAATCTCAGCTTAAGGACATTGTGATCAACTTCTAAATATTGGAGTTAGCATATGTGATGAAGAGATGGTAAACACACTTATCAATTCACTTCCATCTACATATCGTACCTTTGCCGCTTCTTTTTTTCTTTCTACAAGAAATAGAGAAATTACATTTGAAGAGTTGTAGTTCCTGTCACTTCAAGATGAAGCGTAACAGAAGAGTATGGAAGAGAATGATGAAGATATGGGATCGTCATCTAAAGGCAAGAAGAAGAAGGAGACTTTCAAGAAGGAGAACAAATTTCAACTAAGGAACAAGGAAAGTAAGTCGTCTACTTCAAAGTCATCCTCTACATTTTCTTCTAGATCTACTTCAGCTACTTCTACCACTTCTATATCTATATCCACATCAAAGAAAAGTATGTGCCATTATTGAAAGAAACTAGGTCATCATATAACAAAATGCATGAAGAGGATTTTTAATGAAAAGAAAAGAGCATAAGTAACAATGTTAAAGAAGGTTCAAAACTAAGTCTTCTAGTGAAGAATCTTATGCATGTGTTAGTATTGTCTAAAAATCCTTGGATTTTTGATTTTGGAGCTACTAAGAATATAATAGGTTGCAAGGAGTTTTCTTCCCTTACTAACTCTATAGATAGAAGGGTGATCATAGCAATGATTTGGATGTAACTGGTGTTGGAAAAGTTACATGAAAGTCAAGAGAAGGTAGTAAATTCATAATTTCTAACGTTTTTTATGTTCCACAAATGAAGAACAATTTGTTGTCTATATCTACTTTTTTATCAGATGGTTATAATGTTGTTTTTAAGAAGCATGCATATGAGATCCTCACACCTAATGAGAAACATTGTTTTTTATAAAGTGAAAACAAAAGTGGTATATTTTGTTGTCCAAAATCAGTCATGCTAATGCTACCAAGTCTTCTATATGCTAATGTTGCCAAGTGTTCTATATGCTAATGTTTCCAAGTCTTCTCTTCTATATTGAAGGAGAATATGAAGTTATGGCATGCTAGATTTAGTCATATCAATTAGAGAGCTCTCAAGCATATCCATGATCAAGGTGTGATGGAGAGTTAACCTATGTTTGCTTTACGAGATGATGTAGAGACTTGTGAAGGATGTCTTGAACGAAAACTTCATAAGTTTCTATTCAAGAAGTGGATTCATCACTTCCAAAAGGAAGTTGCTGGTCATACGTTCATATGCTAATGGAATTGGAGGATCTTAAAGAGCCCTAGAGGAAAGATCTGCAGAGGAACCAGAGGTAGCACCTGTTTTTAAAAAACTTTTAGCATCCAAAGTTTCAAAGGAAGGATAAGAAGTTAGAAAGATCATGCGGAATACATAAATTATGTAGGAGTTTTTGGAAGTCATAACATTCTTGCTCCTACTTTGATTGAGCATGAATCTGCTAGTATCAAAGATGCATTACTTATGTTATAGTTTCATTTGGAAGAAAGCAATCAAGGTGGAGATTGATTCTATTCATAAGAATCAAACACGAAAGCTTTCCTACTTACCAAAAGCTAAGAAAGCTTTTGATGTTAAGTAGATCTTCAAGATCAAAAGAAGGTTATGCACAAAAAAAGATATAGACTATGATGAAACATTTGCACCTACTTCTACAATGACCATAGTCAAGATTTATGATGAAACATTTGCACCTACTTCTAGAATTACTATAGTAAGGATTTTTCTTTCTATTGTTGCATTCTTTGGTTGGAAAGTGTACCATTTAGATTTCAACGTCTAGAGGGTTTTCTTAATGGGGATCTTCATGAGATGTTTATATACAATATCGAGAGGGTTTTGAAGAATCGAGTAAAAAACATTCAGTATGAATGCTTCTAAAAGTTCCCTATCGTTTGCAACGAGCACCAAGGGCATGGTATGAAAAGATTTATCTATATCTTTCATCTATTGGTTTTGAAATTTAGTTGCTCCTACACTTTACGTTAAGTCAGAGATATATGTTTTGATCATCGTCATGATTTATGTTGATGATATGATTTTGATGTTGGAAGTGAGGTAGGTCCAAATAATAATCACACGTAAATTCCAACATCTTTCCAACACTTCAAACCTTAATGTATACATACCTTGATGAAATGAAATGAGATGAGTAGACAAGAGAATAAAAGAGACAAGATTTAAAGAGGAGAAGCTCAATGCTTACTAGTCACAAAATAAAATATGCTCAATGTATACATACCAAATAATAATCAAAGATAAATTCAAAGATCTTTCCAACACTTCGAACCTTAGTGTATACATACCTTGATGGAATGAAATGAGATAAGTAGACAAGAGAATAAAAGAGATAAGATTTAAAGAGGAGAAGCTCAATGCTTACTAGTCACAAAATAAAATATGCTCATTGTGAATCATGTTACAAAACTAAACTTAGGCCACGAAAAGAATTCTAAGTACATAACATAGAGAAAATTGCCTAGGAGTGTGTATCTAAGAGTAAATGTGTGAATTGGAAGTGATGGGACTGTTTATAACAGTATGGCAGCAAACCCTAATATGAAATTAGGTCTTTTTGACTCTTTGTCCAATCAAATTATCAATAATCAATGTCTATGATCGTTGATGTTATTGTCGAGACTTAAGAGTTGAATCTCAATGTTCAGTGTCCATCATACATGTTTCCACTTATATTGCTAGGATATTCATTTATATGGTTTTCCTCGGTTATTTTGTTTTTATTGGTCTATGAATATGCTAGGATATTCATTTATATGGTTTTCAATATATTTTTGAAAAATCAATCTTTTTGTAAGTGTCATCTTAGGTGCCCGTCCTCGAAACTCTCTAGGCTTCGTCCTCGTCCCGAGGACACCACCGTTCTTGCCACCTAGTGTAAGATACCACATTGATTTTCCAAAAGAAAAAAAATGTGTAGGTAATAATGAATTTTATGTTTATGATATTTTGATCATGTTTGCAAAATTTTGTAGCAATAAATTTTTACGTTCTCTCTCTAGAAAGTTGTTGCATGATTGTGTGTTAAATTTGAGCATGAAGATTAAGGAATTAGAAAAAGCATTGTATGAGAGAAAGGTAGAGTACTCTAGTAGAAAAACTTTACCTCACTGAATTTTTTGTAGTTCCTATGTTTTATGTCTCATTTGGTTGCATAAAGATAGGTTGTTGATTAGATTTTTCATGTTTTTTTCTTTCTCTAGAATTTCTGATTTTGCAGGGCTCAAAAGTGATATTTGGAAGCGGATTTGGACCTAAGGCGTCTCTAACACTGTTGTATAACTCGAAGCTCGAAGAACTGAATATTTTTGTGTCTCACAAGCTCAAGCTAATTCCTCACCGTTTTTGAGTTACGGGCTCAAAAGAGTGCTTTTTGTAACACAGATGAGAACTCCTTGTAAATCTGCACAGATAATAAAGTTCTATCTCTCTCTTCTTGTTCTCTGCATACTCTCTTTTTCTTCCTTATATCTTGTCGTGCTGAATTCTATTATTTTGTGTGGCATGGTGATTGAAGATCAACAGGTTTGTTACAAGTGGTATTAGCTTAGAGTTGGATTCCGGGACATGATATAGGCTTTGAAGAAGAAGATAAAAGAGCAAGATGAGCTTATCCATAGACTGAATGCAGAATTACATAAAGAAAGATCCAACAAACAAAAAGAGGATATTGCAAATGCTTTCATGGACCTCAAGGATGAAGGTGGTAATGATGCGGGCAGATCGAGTGCACGTAGAGCTAGACGACAACGTGAGCCTGAAGATGATGATGATGCATGCGAGTATGTACTCAAGCAAGTGTTTAAAAGAGCAAAATTAAATGAATTGGATATTGAGAAGAAAACTCGAGAGGATCTTGAAGCATGGATCGAGGAACTCGAAGATTTCTTTGATATGTGCATGTTTAGTGAGGAATTAAAAGCAAAGGTGGTAATTCTGCATGTGCGAGGAGTTGCCAAACTTGGTGGAAATCATACATGCAGACAAGAGCACGTGAAAGACCGATTCTCTCGAGAGGGTTTTGAGAGCAAGCAGAGAATCATTATTGCTCTCCATATTATTGGATGGAAAAGAAAACGGAATTCTACTCCTTCAAGCAACATGAGTATGATAGACATAACGTGTAGGTTCAAGAATATAAGGAGAAATTTCTGCGTTTACATAAGTATGCACTAGAAGTTTCTGAAGATGCCTTGAAGAGCAAATTTATTGAGGGTTTGCAAGTTGAGCTTCGCTATCAAGTAAAGGGGTCCGGATGTGTAGATTTTCTTGATGCAGTTGCAAAAGCAGAATACTTTGAGAAGATGGAGAATTTTACTATGAAAAAGGCATACAAATCAAGGCTTATTTCAACAGACATCTACCCCCGAGACCTATTTCAACAAATCAGAATGGATAGAGGTTGACTAACTCTATTAATGGTCAAGGAGGATAAACTAAGCTGAAGCAAATTGATACATCTAAGAAGCAAGAACCTGTGCATTGGCAACGTGATTTCGATTTCTTGGAACGGGCTAGAAGATTGAGACTTTGCTTTCGATGTGCACATCAGGGACATTGCACTTTTGAATGTCGAAACAAGGCCATCAACCGTTCTATGCACGCCGAGATAGCTCATCTATAAGGAAAATAAAACAATTGAGGAAGCGAATGATCAAGATAAGTGTTCTAACCCTAGACTTCAATGCATGGCAACTTTGTCTCATTCAAGGGCATCGGTGATTAGGATTATGGGGAACATATCCTCACATAAGGTTAGTTTCTTGATTGATTCTGTAGAGATGGTTAATTGTAGGATACACTATACTTGAGGCTGTATTGAGAATCTTGACTTTATGTTATTTGAACATAAGTTTTTAGGTACCTTCCATGTAATTGAAATGAGAGAATGTGGTGTAATCATTGACATGGCTAGGTTAATTCATATTTGTGTCGTGATTGATCGCGAAAGTGGGATCCTTACTTTGAAAAGGGAGGGGGAAGAACATCGTCTTGTAGGTGAGTGAATTCAGATTTTTCTCTTATTTCTGCTATAAACTTGAAAAGGGATGTTCGACATGGTTGTGAGACATTTGGTTTATGTCAATGACTTTCATGAGAAGAAGAAAGAAGGAGAAATACCCGAATATGTAAGAAAACTTTTAGATGAGTATGCAGATGTATTTCCTGATGATCTACTGGGCATGCCTCCTCTTAGGAAAATTGACCATGCTATAGACATCTATCCAGGAAGCGAGCCTTATTCTAAAGCACCTTATAGGTTCAATATTGATGAATTGAAAGAGTTGAAGCTCCAACTAGATGATCCATTGAAGAAGGCATTGGAAAGTCCTAGTGTTTCACCTTGGGGAGAACCTGTTTTGTTTCAGAAAAAGAAAGATGGCTCGTAGAGACTTTGTATTGACTATAGGGGATTGAATAAGAAAACCGTTAAGAGTAAGTATCCGCTTCCACATATTGATGAATTACTGAGTCAATTGAGTGCTTCCAGAGTATTCACAAGAATTGACTTAAGTTTGGGTTATCATCAAATAAGAGTAAAGTCTGAGGACATATCCAAAACTTCTTTTAGAATACGATATGGTCATTATGAGTTCACACTTTTGCCTTTTGGATTGACAAATGCTCCTGCAACATTTATGTGTTTGATGAATAATGTGTTTCATGAATATCTCGATGAATTTATTTTAGTCTTTCTTCACGATATTTTTGTGTATTCTAAGGATGATGATGAACATGCATTGCATCTCAAGAAGTCTTTACAGAAACTTAGAGAGCATAAACTATATGATAAGATGAGTAAATGTTTTTTGCAAAGAGGGAAGTAACTTATTTGGGGAGAGTTGTTTCTAAGGAAGGGATTCACATAAATCTTGAGAAAGTTAAAAGCATAGTTGATTGGCCTACACCCAAATGTGTGAGAGATGTGAGAAGCTTCCTTGGTTTGGCACAATATGAGACAACAAAGATTATTGAGTTTTCTCGAATTGCAAATCCTCTTACAGAATTGACAAAGCAAAATAGAGACTTCACATGGAACGATGAGTGTCAAAATTCATTTGAAGAATTAAAACAAAAAATTATTGAAAATTGTGAGCTAAAGATACCTCCGTTAGGGAAGCCATTTATTGTTGCATGTGATGCTAGTGGAAGTCAAATCGGATGTGTACTTTTACAAGAAGGAAGGGAAGTAGCTTATGAGTCAAAGAAACTAAGGAAACATGATCTAAATTATACAACACATGATTTGGAAATGCTTGTGGTTGTTCATGCATTTAAACATTGGAGACACTTATTGCTTGGAGTAAAGTTTGAATTAAGAACAGATCGTCAGAGCCTCAAATATATATTTGCTCAATCTTTACTTAACAATAGACAAAAATGATAGATCGAATTGCTAAGTGAATATGATTTTGATATTAAATACTTAGGAGGAAAAGAAAACAAAGTGGTTGATGCATTGAGTCATAAACCTTTATGCAATTCAAGTTTTGTTTTATCCTTTGATTTTGATATTAAAAAGAATTAAATGAAGATTTATATTATGCAACAGTCTTGAAATTTTTGTATGAAAATCTAGGTTCTATGTTTCAGGGAAAATTTCATTTGAAAAATAATGATTTGTATTGTAATTCTTGTTTATGTATTTCTTCAGAATCTATTTTGAAAGAAAAGATTCTGCATGACTGTCATGATGGCATGATGCACCTTTCTCTCCACACCGTGGTATTTCTAGGACTTGTTCTAAAGTGAAAGCTTCATATTACTCGCAGCTTATGAAATGTGATACTAGAAGGTATGTGAAAGAATGTTTGAAATGTCAACAAGTTAAGGCTGAATTTAAAAGGAGTCGTGGTATGTTACAACCATGTGATGTGCCTGATCAGAAATGGGAATCCATCTCTATGGATTTCATAGTTTCCTCTGACCAGAAGCAGGCATGATAGCATCTTCGTTGTTGTGGACCGTTTTACAAACATGACACATTTTCTTCCTATGAGAAAAACTGATACAACTATGCATGTTGCTAAGCTTTTCATAAAAGAAATTTTTAGGTTACATGGTATACCTAAAAGTATAATTTCTGATAGGGATACAAGGTTTACGTCTGATTTTTGGAAAGCAACATTTCAATCCATAGGAATAGAATTACACATGAGTGCTGCATTTCATCCTCAAACCTCATTCACTTTTTAATTCACAAATTAGGTTGATGTATCCAAACATATGCTTGAAAACATGGATTTGGAACCGAATAAGATAAAGAAGAACATGAAAGATGCACAGAAACGTGAAAGGTTATATCATGATCTCAAAAAGAGACCCTTGGAATTTAGAACAAACGATCTGGTTTTTTTGAAAGTGAATCCTTCTAAATGAAATCTGGTTTTAGGCAAAGATTGTTGATTGTCTCCATGTTATGCTCGTCCTTTTAAAATCTTAAAGAAAGTTGGTTATGTTGCATATTTACTTGATGTGCATAACACTTTGAAAATTCATTCAGTTTTCCATGTTGGATTACTTAAAAAGTATGTTCCTAATGCTGATTACGTTTGCAAGACAAGTCTAAGTTGAAGGAAGATGCCACTTTTTACTTTGAACTAGAAGTTATTATGGATAGAAGATTTAGAAAACTTAGGAATCATGAAACAGAAGAAATTTTAGTTAAGTGGTTTGCATATCCTATTGAAGATTCAACATGGGTAGGTTTAGATAAGTTTATGGAACATTATCCTTCTTTCCAACTCTAGGGACAGAGTTCTTCAAAGAGGGGGAGAATTATAAGATACCATATTGATTTTCCTCGGAAAAAATAGATGTGTAGATAATAATGAAATTTTATTTAGATATTTTGATTATATCTGCAAAATTTTGTAGCAATAAGTTTTTACATTCTCTCTCTTGAAAGTTGTTGCATGAAACTTGTGTGTTAAATTTGAGCATGAAGATGAAGGAATCAGAAAAAGTGTTGTGTGAGAGAAAGATAGAGTACTCTTAGTAGAAAAACTTTTCCTGATGGAATTTTTCGTAGTTCTTATGTTTTATGTTTCATTTGGTTTCATAAAGATAGGTTATTGAAGAGATTTTTCATGTTTTTTCATCTCTCTAGAATTACCGATTTTGTAGTGCTCAAAAGTGATATTTGGAAGCGGATTTGGACCTAAGGCGTCTCTAACACTATTGTAGAACTTGAAGAACTAAATATTTTTGTGTCTCACAAGCTTAAGCTAATTCCTCACCTTTTTTGAGTTACACGGCTCATAAAAGTATTGTTTTTAGGTACTTAAAAAAAAAAAGAGGTCTTGATTCATCTTATTCGTGTTTGCAGATTTAGAAAACGCACATGGATATGTGGGTTTTTTCGGGTGATTGACGTGTGTCGTGTGTTGCAGGGATTGCCTCTATTTTTTGGAGATACAATTCTTGAGGTGGACATGAAAAGTAGACACAATTCTTGAGCTAGGAAGATTATGGTCGTGCATTGATCACGATCGTTTTCTGCTTCTATGATTGAGATTGAGATTGAGATTGGGATTGGGATTGTGATTGCGATTGGGATTGAGATGCGCTTGTGGATGGTCGGGTGGATCAGGCTTCACATTAGAGCTATTTGATAGATTTTGTAACGAAGATCAGAATTGCTTGTAAATCTGCACGGATAATAAAGTTCTATCTCTCTCTTCTTGTCCTACACATACTCTATTTTTCTTCCTTATATCTTGTTGTGCTGAATTTTATTATTCTGTGTGGGATTGTGATGGAAGATTAAGAGATTTGTTATAAGTGGTATCAGAGCGGAGTTGGATTTCGAGACGAGATGGAGGGAATGAAGAAGAAGATAGAAGAGCAAGAGGAGCATATCCGTAATGCCGAATTACATAAAGAAAGATCGAACAAACAAAAAGAGGGTACTGCAAATGCTTTCATGGACCTCAATGATGGAAGGTGGTAATGGTGCGGGCACATCAAGGGCACGTAGAGCTAGGCGACAACGTGAACCTGAAGATGATCATGATGCAAGCGAGTCTGCACTTAAGCGAGAGTTTAAACGAGTAAAATTAAATGAAATTGATGCTGAGAAGAAAACTTGAGAGGATCTTGAAGCATGGATTGAGAAACTCAAAGATTTCTTTGATCTGTGCGTGTTCAGTGAGGAATCAAAAGCAAAGATGGCAATTCTGGATATGCGAGGAGTCGCCAAACAGTGGTGGAAATCATACATGCAGACAAGAGCACGTGAAGGGCCGATTCTCTGGAAAGAGCTTCGAGAGCAAGCAAAGAATCATTTTTGTTCTTCATATTAAGGGATGGAAAAGGAAATGGAATTGTACTCCTTCAAGCAACATGAGGATGATAGACATAACTTGTCTATTGAAGAATATAAGTAGAAATTTCCGTGTTTACATAAGTATGCACTAGAAGTTTTTGGACATGACCTGAAGAGCAAATTTATTGAGGGTTTGCGGGAGGAGCTTCGCTATCAAGTAAAGAGGTTTGGATGTGTAGATTTTCTTGATGTGGTTGCAAAAATGGAAAACTTTGGGAAGATGGAGAAGTTTACTATGAAAAGACATCCAAATCAAGGTTTGTTTCAATAGAACATTGACCCTCGAGACCTATTTCAACAAATCAGAATGGACAGAAGCCAATTAACTCTATTAATGGTCAAGGAGAGCAAACTAAGTCGAAGCATGTTGATACATCTAACAAGCAAGAGCCTGTGCATTGGCAACGTGATTTTGATTTCTTGGAACAGGCTAGAATCGGACTTTTCTTTCGATGTGGAGAACAAGGACATCACACTTTTGAATGACCAAACAAGGCCATCAACCGTTCTATGCAGGCGAAGATAGTTCATCTACAAAAGGAAAACAGAACAATTGAGGAAGCGGATGATCAAGGTAAGTGTTCAAACCCTAGACTTCAATGCATGGCAACTTCGTCTCATTCAAGGGCATCGGTGATTAGGATTATGGGAAACATATCCTCACATAAGGTTAGTTTCTTGAGTGATTCGAGTAGTACAAATTGTTTCCTTTCACTAAGGTTAATAGAGGCTTTAGGATTGCATATTCAGATGCATACCAAAAGACTTGCACGG
>MU260911.1:0-144580 GCA_020310875.1 Ceratopteris richardii | reverse complement strand
AGAATACGCATAAAAACAGAGCACATAGGGAGCACGAACACAAAATTCTTAGGTGTTATACAAATTCAGTCAAACTTACAATCTGTAGCTCACTAGATCACTATATGTTTTATTAAAGAGCATATAAAAAGACATGTCCGGTGGCCATTTGGTATTTCACATGGACATTAATGATAACATAAGAAGATTTCGATTCTACTTTGATACCACTTCTAGCATTTCCTCAAACACAAGTTATCCTCAATCTCAAGTTTTTGATACTCGACAATAGTGCAAGAGATAGAGAGATAGATAGATAGACAAATCTTGCACAAGATAAGAGAAAATCTAACACAAAAGAGTAGACAACATATGACTCAAAGAAAGAGAAGTTTTGATATTATAAGATTGAATCAATCGAAACAATAGCTTTGGAAAATAGCTTCTTGAGAAAGCCTCAACCTCCTGACCATCCCAAAGCTATCACAATCTCATTCACACTCACACTCTTAGTCACACTCTCACTCTCAGTCTCTCTCTTAATCACAAGGTGATTCTCTAATAATCGGCCTCTTTCTGCTTGACACAACAAATCTACTTCAAAAGAGAGTTTATCCTCAAGGAAGTGCATGATCCACCAAACATAGAAAAAGTTGGCTCTCATCATGTTGCATGTAAAACTTTTGCAAAAAACATGCATTTTGTAAGGATCAAGTGGTTTCTTTAGGGTTACCTATCCAAGAATAGAAGAAAAATAACAAAACAATATATCCAAAGACATTCATAAGTGTGCATAGCAACACACATGCTTCAAAACCATGAATTTGAATAGAAATAGAGAAGCCCACATTTTTCTTAAAATTTTTTAAGTACCTAAAGAATCGGCACTTTCCAAGCCCTATAACTAAAAAATAATGAGGAATTAGCCTAAGTTTGCAAGACACAAAAATGTTCAACTCTCTGATCTACACAATAGTATTAGAGATGACCTAGGTCCAAATCCGGCTCCAAGTATCACTTTTGGGCCTACAAGTTTAGAGATTCTAGAGAGAGAATAAAATGAAGGCATTATTTTATAGTCAACCAAATGTAGAGCCTTAAACGAGGTACTTAAAACATGATTCACAAAAAATTCACATAGGGACTTTTATTCTCTTATGCATGCTCTACCTTTCTCTCATACAAAACATATCTCTTAATTCTTTGATCTTCACGTTCAATTTTCAACAGGAAACATGATGCAGGTAAGGTTTAGAGAGAGAATATAAACTTTTCATCCCTTAATTTGGCCTATATGCAGAAAATTAACTAATTATTCATTCTAAATATTATTCCCACAATATAATTGAAAAGGTTGAAAGTGAATTATTTCACTACTGAAAGGCCTATTATGATTCTTCTCCACTTTGAAGAAATCTATCCTTAGTGTTGGAAAGAAGCATAATGTGCCAAAAAGTCACCTAAGTTCACCCAAGTCAAATCTTCAACTGGATGTGAGTGCCCTTTGACAAAAATCTCTACTATAAATCTTTTTTTGAGTAATCTTCCCTCATTTCTAGTACTATTTGAGGTTGAAGCTCAAAAGAGACATCATCTTTCAGCTTATAGTTATCTTGCAAAACATGAGAAACATTAGGTACATATCTTTTAAGTAAGCTAAGATGAAATACAGGATGCACATTTAAAAGTTCAAGTAATTCAACAAATAAGAAAGAGATCCAATCTCTTTCAAAACGTTAAAAGGATCAGTGTATCATGGAGAAAGTCTACGACCCTTCCCTAGAAACAAGTTAGATTGGTGAGGATTGACTTTAAGAAGTACCATATCATCTGTTTGAAATTAAAGTGGTCTTATCTTCAAATAGTGGAATTTCTTTTGTTTTTTATGAGCTTCTTTTATGTGTTGCTTAAATTTTCCAAGTTCTTCATCCACGTTCTCAAGCATTTCTTTAGATACTTCTACTTTATTTGGAAAACCAAAAAAAATGTGGATTCAAGCAATTATAACCACACATAGCCACGAATAGATTCATTCTTATAGATGCATGCCATGCACTTTTGTATGCAAACTCGACTAAGGGCAAATATTCACTCCAATTATCCTACTTTTCATTCACATACATATGCAACATATCTTCAAGCACCTGATTAACCTTCTTCATTTCCCCATCAGTTTGTGGATGGAAAGTTGTACTCATATGAAGTTGAGTTCAAATGGAATCAAATGTTGCTCTCCAAAAGTTTCATGTGAATCTAGAGTCTCTATCAAAAATTATGTTTTTAGGCATTCCATGAAGTCAAAAAAGTTCTTTTACAAATAGTCTTGCAACATTCAAGGAAGTATCAGTTTTTTTCATAGGAAAGAAATGTGCCATCTTGGCTACCGATCAACTACCTCAAGTATGCTGTCATGTTTTCTTCTGGCTGTAGGTAATTTAGTGATAAAGTCCATAGAGATAGACTCCCACTTTTGATTTGGAACATCCAAAGGTTGAACCATTCGAGGCATTCTCTTAAACTCAGATTTCTCTCTCTCTTTATCTCTCTCTCTGTTTATCTCTCTCTCTATTTATCTCTCTCTATTTATCTCTCTCTTTGTTTATCTTGCTCTATTTTTCTCTCTCTCTTTATCTCTCTCTATCTTTCTCTTTTTCATCTCTCCTTATCTCTCTCTCTCTATCTTTCTCTCTTTCATCTCTCCTTAGTTCTTTCTCTATCTTCCTCTCTTTCATCTCTCTTTATCTCTCTCTATCTTTCTCTCTCTCTCTATCTCTCTCTCTATCACTTAAAATTCAATAGAGAATAAAACAATCACTTACATGTATGTCCCTCTTTTGGATCATTGTCATCAAAGCGTAATGTATGTCGTCTATCATCAAATTCCAAAGAATCGATGCCAAAAAACTTCTACAAAATCAAAGAGAAGAAAAATTATAAAACATGAAGCATAGAGAAAGACAAAGGGTAAGAGTATGCACACCACTTACCAAGATGCGAGATCTAGAGTGTGTGTGTCTAGAGAGAGAGAGAGATCTGTGTGTGTGTGTGTGCACAAGACAATGTAGGTCACAATTGTGTTTGGACATACAAGTTCGACAGAAGCAAGCATTACTCAATGTAAAACATGTGCAAAATGTTGATTTTTGTTTTCGGGTTCCCGATATGTTTAAAACATGGCCTCGATATAGGTGTCAGTATAGTCATCGGTATGAGCATCATTAATTTCTAGTAAATTACCGACGCTCATACTGACACTTATACCGATGCCTATACCAATGCTTATATCGATGCGCATACTACCGGTCACGAAACATCCGATGATCAAGTGACCGTCTGTATGCCTAATTACATTTTTCTAACGTTTATACCGACGTCGAGTATGACCATTGGTATAGGCAGCATCGATATGCCCCTCTTATGTTTTAGTGGGTCCACATGCCTATTGTGTTCTCTTTGTATATATGGGATATGTCTTTGCATGAATTCTAAAGCCTACGTGTGGATCTCCTAGTAAGAAGATTTGGATGTCATTATCTTCAATAGTAAGCATCCTTCAATCTAAGTTTCTAACGGATTCACAAAGTTTTTCCTCACATGTAGATGAAACATCATGTCTCAAATTGATCTTATGAAAAAATTGATCCTAGTAGATCTGGTAAATGCACATGGAAAAATCTAAACCTATAAAGAACGAAAACACATGAAAGGAACACTTGAAAATACTTTTCATCTTTATTTGATTCAAGATCCTCTAAATTTTTTGATGATTTGCCTTCCTATGATGAATAAAGAGTATGCTAGAAATGCCAATGAAGATAGTCAATGCCAAAGGTCTGATTAGATAATAAACACTTTTACTCTATAAATATTCATGGGTAGTTCTCAAAGTCTTTCTCGATATAACATTTTTATGTAAAACTCTTTACATTGTTAATACTTTCTCGAAACTATAATAGATCGTTCCATCTTCTTAACGGCAATTTGTTGCTTCATCGACATAGTGGTTGCAATTCATTGTTACTAATATGCACATATGATCGTTCATGTTCAAGTTTTTTCATGTAATGGGCACAAAAAAACTATGCATAAATTTTATATATTTGGTAAACAATTACATACAGGATTTTTGTAACAACATTACTCTACATGCTCTTTTGCATAGATATTCATGTATAGTCAATGCTGTTGAAATAGGCTTTACCCAAAAGATAACCAAATTCCCAATCATCCAGATATGTATGTATGTATGTATTTACATATGCTATGATATAAGACAATGTGTAACTAAAATTCTTTCCATAGACACTTAAACGTATTTTGTGGCGATAAGGATAAATATTCACAAAATTTATTGTAAGAAGTGGATGCTAAATCAGCATCACATTCATTATTCAGCATAAATCTTTGTAAATCAGTTCATTAGGAATCAAGTATATGTAAGAATTCCATTCATGCTTCTTTTGCTTTGTAACAATCTTCGTATCTATTCCCTCTTTCTCTTCGGATTTACAAGCCCTAGAATGTGTGGCACTTTATCTTCTTTGAACGAGGATTCAACTCGCAATCACAAAGAGAGCTACCAAAATGTGCCCTTATCTACTTAATGATGGCCATGGTCTACATATGTGCCACGCTGCTTCTACATGAAGTGGTGCCATGCTTTAGCTTAAACCTTTGTTTCACCATGCATTTGTGGTGAAACTTCGCATCTCGTGACAATTGAGGGAAGGCCCCCTTCTCGATGCTCATCCGTACGCCCCAACAGATTGGAGAGCGGTAGACATAGATTTTGGGAAAATCGCTGCTTGCATGAAAGTCTTCCACATTAGGATCGCCTTGCACCGAAGTCGTGCAGATCATGCATGCGTCGGTCGGGAGAATGTACAAGGACCGTATATAAGAGCCTGCGGAGGCCTAGGGAAGTAATTTGAGGCTCACGGAATAGAAAGGGAAGCTTACAGAAGTTTCGTCATGGCAGTATCCGTCGTCAACGAAGTCCTGACCGCACTGAGAAACAAATATGAGGAATGCAGCGGCATTGCCTACAAGGGGCCTGCCAGCCGTGGATAGTCCCACCCCGCTTATCAGTATGCTGGCTCTCTACATTTTCTGTGTTGTTGGAGGACTAGGCGCTATACGTGTGGCTGCTGCTCCACGCGAAGGTTCCATGCCCAAGGACGCAGAAGCAGAACGAGGAAGATGTCGACGACTTTAGCTAAAACATAAAACAAAATAGGCCTTTGCCTTTAAGAACGAGTAGTTTTTGTCAACCCCAACCCTTGCTTAGAAAATGCTATTTTCTTTGGTTAGTGAAAGAGTATCACGACATAGTGGTTAGATACTTTTCTATAGAGGAACTAGATATACATGAATTTTTAAAGCAACGCCATGAAAGCCCAACAATCAAATAAACCCAACAAAAATTACACCACACTTTAATTTATCAACTCTAAATCGTACATAAAAAATTTCATTTGGTGATGTTCCAAAAGTACCCTTGAGATATCTAAGTACTCCGTTAGCTACAAGTAAATGAGCCCTAGGTGTGTGCATGAATTGAGATAGCACACCAACTCTATATGGTAGGTCACGCTTTGTGATAGTGACATATTGCAAAGGGCCCACTACTGATCTATATAAGAGTGGATCCTAAACTTCATTACCTTCCATTGAAGTCAATTTTACATTTACTTCCATTGGGTTGCTCAATGGTTTGCATCCTGTGAGTCCATACTTCTTCAATATATCCAAGGTGTACTTTCTCTGCATAAGCCAGATACCATTATCCTTACATATCACTTCAATACCTAAGGAATATCTTAGATCTCCAAAGTTTGAGATCTTGACCTCCTTCCCATGCGTTTCTTTGATTTCCTCGATGCTTTCTTCATGGCCATCTGTAATAATCAAGTCATCTGCCTACAGACATAAGTAGACATATGCTTCAACTTCCCTTTTGTAGAACTTGGCACATAAATTCATCATCTTTTGAGATACTTATTTTTTATCAAGAACTTGGCAATTGGGTCGATAACTTCATCATTTGAGATGGAACCATTTTCTTTCAGTGTCTCTCCTATCTCTATTTTGACAAGCCATTAGCTTTCTTTATGGAACGTATACATGCTAAATTTATCACAGATGCATATCTGTTGCTACTCTATCAATGAAAAAGGATAGATATAACCTTCCATGGATGTAAATGCACACATAGTTTTTATATTGCACTACCTCTTACTTGCTTATTAGTCGTTGAAGCTGGAAGGAATTCTATAATAGGATAGATTGAAGAACGCCATGAAAGAAATATAGTGTCATTTCCTATTAGATTGTCATCCACTCTGAACAATCGAGTGAGAGCTTTGTAATGCAATTTATGCTTCTTTCCATATAATACAATAGATAGAAGGAATCCTTCAAAAAAAAATATAGTGTAATTTTCTATTAAATGGCCATCCACTTTAAACAATCAAGTGACATCCTACTAATGCAAGTTTATCTTCTTTTTGTATCGCCCCTACTAAGAATCCCATGTTTTTAGAAAGACAAAGGATGCAAGAAGGCTTTAGCTAAAACATTGAACAAAATAGGCCTTTGCCTTTAAGAATGAGTAGTTTTTCTCAACTCCAACCCTTGCTTAGAAAATGCTATTTTTTTTTGGTTAGTGAAAGAGCATCAGGATATAGTGGCTAGATACTTTTCTATAGAGGAACTAGATATACATGATTTTTTTAGCAACGCCATGAAAGCCCAACAATCAAATAAACCCAACAAAAATTACACCACACTTTAATTTATCAGCTTTAAATCGTACATAAAAAAATTCATTTGTTGATGTTCCAAAAGTACCCTTGAGATATCTAAGTACTCCCTTAACTACAAGTAAATGAGCCCTAGGTGTGTGCATGGATAGAGATAGTACACCAACTCTATATGGTAGGTCAGGCTTTGTGATAGTGACATATTTCAAACGGGCCCACTACTGATCTATATAAGAGTGGATCCTAAACTTCATTACCTTCCATTGAGGTCAATTTTACATTCACTTCCATTGTGTTGCTCAATGGTTTGCATCCTATGAGTCCATACTTCTTCAATACATCCAAGGTGTACTTTCTCTGCATAAGCTAGATACCATTATCCTTATATATGACTTCAATACCTAAGCAATATCTTAGATCTCTAAAGTCTGAGATCTTGACCTCCTTCCCAAGCCTTTCTTTGATTTCCTTGATGCTTTCTTCATGGCCATCTGTAATAATCAAGTCATCTACCTACACACATAAGTAGACGTATGCTTCAACTTCCCTTTTGTGGAATAATGATGGATCACCTTTGATTTGTTTGTAACCACAATTGATCAAGTAGTCTACAATCCTTTGATTCCATGCCCTTGGGGCTTGCTTGAGACCATATGCTACCTTCTTAAAATCTACAAACGTAATCATACATGGTTTTATATACAAACCCTTATGGTTGGTCCATGTATACTACCTCCTCTAACTCACCATTTAGAAAAGCATTTTTCGCATCAAGTCAATACATCATCCAATACTTTTTGGATTCAATTGCAAGAACTATTTTGATGGCAGTCATCTTAGCCACAAGGCTAAATGTTTCTTCATAATCCACTCCATATATATGAGCAAAGCCTTTAGCTACAAGCCTAGATTTATACCTAGCCATGCTACAATCTGAATGCTTCTTTACCTTATATACCCACTTGTTTCCAATGACTTTCATACACTTCTTCTTCGGCACTAATATCCAAGTGTGATTTTTGGATCTCAAAATGATCTTTGACCTGCAAGTTATAGCTCCTCCTTGGAACATTGGCACTAGACCTTGATCCACTAGATATGCGTAAGACCTCTGATGCCATGATGGTAGAAAATAGAATAGAATGATAATGGAGCTAGAAGAGTCCAAACACCACTAAGGCTCAAAGAAGGTTGACCAAGTGTGAGATTCTAGGAGAGAATTCAGCAATCTTCCTAGCAAAATGAATTATCGAACAATAATGACCAACCTGAAGGATTATGTGAGAATAAATGTGATCACACCAATAAGTGTATCAAGGAGTAAATCGACCATTATAGAGTTGACAAAACTAGAAAATTTAGGAAAATTTTGCGAGAGTATCGTCTGCAAAATGAGCATATGACTAGTGTCAAAATCTCATAAAACTAGAAGTACTAACATGTTTACCTGCATAGTGAATCAGTGACTCCACTACATATAACAGTTAGCCAAAAGAAGCCAACTAGGCTCATCGAGCACCTATGAACAACTATCATACATCTCTTATGGTGAGGTTGGGTAAGTCTTCCACCTGCATCCAGGAAGAGATCCGGACATCTGAGTGTCTCGCAGTTAAGAAAACCTCACCATGAACCTCTTTATCAAATGTAAAAGGCTTTATGCAAAAACATAATTGCTATATCAATGACCACATGGATGTACATAAGTAGTATCCATAGAAGCATACATAGTATATATGTGCTCAATATATGCAGTAAAATGACACTGAAAGGCTAAATGCACAACCCAAAAAGTAGCCCACAATACCTCCAAGTGTCTATCAACTTTGTTGTTTAGGTTCAAAAAAAACTGCATAAATTTGTAGTGGCTACTCCCACCACAACTAAAAACCCTTTTGAGAAACCTATAGATTTACGAGTGTGGCTGAAAACTGTTAGTTTATGATCAATGTCTACCCCTCATGATTTTATGCACATTTTTAATGCCCCCATTATGAGGAGAAGCCAAGCGTGCATTATCCAATTGATGGGAATCCCAACTTGCATGTTAGATGAAGGTCATATTGGACCATCTAAGGTATTGTAAGGAAAGGGAGTTACCAGGGTCCCCAATTGTGGGGTGCGAGGCAGCAGTGAGCAGCCTTGACTGATGGGTTGAGGGGGGCAATGGGAAATTTCCTCAATAAAAATCCAACCAATTGTAGCTGCACAGCGTAAGCCACTATGGAAGTGGGCACAAGAGCTCTTTGATGATCACAATCCACATGTAGATTTACCAAAATAATCCTCAGATGGATTACAAAGATCAAAGACAATAGAGGAGCAAAGAAGAGCCTTAGAACACATTGTTAACATGGCTTTAGTGTCAAATATCATGGGCTCAATAAAGGAACCTACCACCATTGAAGAAGCCCTTGATGATCTAGGTTGGAGAGCGACAATGCAGTGTGAGTATGATAGTATACTCAAAAATGATACATGGGATCTAATCGCCTTGCCACCAAAGAAGAAGGTAATAGGTACTAAATGGATTTGAAAAGCTAAGTATAAAGCAGATGGAACACTAAAAAAGTATAAGGCAAGATTAGTTGCACATGTTTTTTCACAAATCGAAGGATTTGATGTTCAAAAAACTTTTGCACCAACAACACACATGACAACAATTTGGACGGTTCTTGGAATAGCTGCACAAAAGGCCTGGCTATTTTCTAGATGGATATCAAATCTGCATTTTTGAATGGTCACCTCAAGGAGGAGGTATATGTATCTCAACCACCAGGTTTTGAAGTGCCCAATTCAGAAAATAAAGTTTGCAGGTTAAAGAAAGCTTTCTATGGACTTAAGCAAGCTCCACAGGCTTGGTACCAATGGATAGATAAATTTTTAAAAAATATGGGTTTTGAAAGAAGTACTTCTGATGCTAACTTGTATGTAACGAAAAGGGATAACAAGCTAGTTGTTGTCATTCTAAATGTAGATCATTTGATCATTATAGGAGATCCTCAAGAACTCATCAATCAAACTTGGATCAACTTGGGAACTGAGTTTGAAATGATAGAATTAGTTCTACTCCATTTTTGCAAAGGAAGGATGGCATTTTTATCTCACAACAAAATAATGCCAAAGAAATTCTCAAGCAATTTGGAATGATGGATTGCAAACCAACTAGCACACCTATGGAGGTAAATCATAAGCTATCTATGGATGATAACATGCCTGATGTAGATGCTAAGAAGTATAGGAAGCTCATCAGAAGTCTTATTTTGTTGTGCAAGACTAGACCAGACATTTGCTATGTTGTTGGAGTGTTAAGTAGGTTTGCAACAAAGCTAAGGAGAGTCACTGGAATGCTAGAATGTGAATTCTAAGGTACATTGCAAGAACCTTGGATTTTGGTATTTTTTATACCACAGGCTTGTTTTTCTCTTGTGAGGCAGTCTGGTTAAGGAGAATTCCTGCAGATCTAGGCTTTCCCTCAAATATGGGGACTGTACTCAAGTGTGATAATCAACATTGTATGGCTATTGCAAAGAACCCAGTATCTCATGCTCACATCCAAGCAGAGAAGCTCAACAGGTATATTCAACAGATGGGCATAGGATCGAGACCTACTTGATTTATCATCGGTAAACATTGAGGGTGGGTGTTAATATATGATCAATGTCTACCCCTCATGATTATATGCACATTTTGTAATGCCCCCATTATGAGGATAAGCCAAGCATGCATTACCTAATTGATGGGAATCCCAACTTGCATGTTGGATGAAGGTCATATTGGACCATATAAGGTATTTTAAGGAAAGGGAGTAACTAGGGTCCCCAATTGTGGGGTCTGGGGCAATGGTCAGCAGCCTTGGCTAGGCAGTCCAAGGGGGCCAGCCGGCCCCCTGGCTAGGGGGGCCCCAGGGGGGGTAGCAACCCCTGATGCCACAGTAAAGGGAATATTACATGGAATATTCCTTATCGGATTCAGAAATCATTTAGATTTGTTAGGTTGGTTCAACCGGCCTAAACCGTGTATTGCAATTACGTCGGCAGTGGCCGCCCACGCTCTACCGCCCATGTCTAGCCGTCCATGAAAGGCCATCCATGATCCTATATTTACATGAATTCTACACTACTTGAGACATCGAATTGAGCCAGCATATGTCTATGTTGTATCTCCCTATCTAGAGTTGTCTAGATCACCATTTAAGCTCTACCCTGAGAGCACACGAGTGGACATTGCGATCATCTTTGTACTTGCTGATAGTAGAAAATTGTTGAGATTGCCCCAAAGGTGAATAATTATTTTTGAAGAACTACAAAGAACACTCTTCTTGATGTTCTTGAACCTGTGTGAAGATACCTATGCATGAAAGTACTCCAAAATGGCTCCAAAAATCACCCCAAAAATGCTTCGAAAATACGTTTTGACCTCCTGGGATGGGTGACCTCCTGAGAAGTATCGAGAACCTCTATCTTCCTTGATCGTTGAGGCCCTTACTTGCACGCAACCAATAGTATATTTGGTGACTTGAATGACAAGGTACGCCAAGGTATATGCCTTGGTCACCATCTTAGTCATAAGACTTGGAGAAAGCCTTGGGTGGGTGGGCAGGTGCTCGCTTCACTTGCACAAAAGGAACAAAGCTTTTGCATTGAAATGCTCTAATACTAGTGAAGAATTTCGATGGTAATGCATCCATAGTGTGTTTTCCTTCTCAAGAGCTCCACGATGACCTCCTCTGAGTAGAAAACAGAGCTCCAGGTGTCGCACATGATACTCTAAACAAATGCTACAGAATACGCAAAAAAACACAGCACATAGGGAGCACGAACACAAAATTCTTAGGTGTTATACAAATTCAGTCAAACTTACAATCTGTAGCTCACTAGATCACTATATGTTTTATTAAAGAGCATATAAAAAGACATGTCCTATGGCCATTTGGTATTTCACATGGACATTAATGATAACATAAGAAGATTTCGATTCTACTTTGATACCACTCGTAGCATTTCCTCAAACACAAGTTATCCTCAATCTCAAGTTTTTGATACTCGACAATAGTGCAAGAGATAGAGAGATAGTTAGATAGACAAATCTTGCACAAGATAAGAGGAAATCTAACACAAAAGAGTAGACAAGATATGACTCAGACAAGGAGAAGTTTTGATATTATAAGATTGAATCAATCGAAACAATAGCTTTGGAAAATAGCTTCTTGAGAAAGCCTCAACCTCCTGACCATCCCAAAGCTATCACAATCTCATTCACACTCACACTCTTAGTAACACTCTCACTCTCAGTCTCTCTCTTAATCACAAGGTGATTCTCTAATAATCGGCCTCTTTCTGCTTGACACAACAAATCTACTCCAAAAGAGAGTTTATCCTCAAGGAAGTGCATGATCCACCAAAGATAGAAAAAATTGGCTCTCATCATTTTGCATGTAAAACTTTTGCAAAAAACATGCATTTTGTAAGGGTCAAGTGGTTTCTTTAGGGTTACCTATCCAAGAATAGAAGAAAAATAACAAAACAATATATCCAAAGACATTCATAAGTGTGCATAGCAACACACATGCTTCAAAACCATGAATTTGAATAGAAATAGAGAAGCCCACATTTTTCTTAAAATTTTTTAAGTACCTAAAGAATCGGCACTTTCCAAGCCCTATAACTAAAAAATAATGAGGAATTAGCCTAAGTTTGCAAGACACAAAAATGTTCAACTCTCTGATCTACACAATAGTATTAGATATGACCTAGGTCCAAATCCGGCTCCAAGTATCACTTTTGGGCCTACAAGTTTAGAGATTCTAGAGAGAGAATAGAATGAAGGCATTATTTTATAGTCAACCAAATGTAGAGCCTTAAACGAGGTACTTAAAACATGATTCACAAAAATTTCACATAGGTACTTTTATTCTCTTATGCATGCTCTACCTTTCTCTCATACAAAACATTTCTCTTAATTCTTTGATCTTCATATTCAATCAACAGGAAACATGATGCTGGTAAGGTTTAGAGAGAGAATATAAACTTTTCATCCCTTAATTTGGCCTATATGCATAAAATTAATTAATTATTCATTCTAAATATTATTCCCACAATATAATTGAAAAAGTTGAAAGTGAATTATTTCACTACTGAAAGGCCTATTATGATTCTTCCCCACTTTGAAGAAGTCTATCCTTAGTGTTGGAAAGAAGCATAATGTGCCAAAAAGTCATCTAATTTCACCCAAGTCAAATCTTCAACTGGATGTGAGTGCCCTTTCACAAAAATCTCTCCTATAAATCTTTTTTTGAGTAATCTTCCCTCATTTCTAGTACTATTTGAGGTTGAAGCTCAAAAGAGACATCATCTTTCAGCTTATAGTTATCTTGCAAAACATGAGAAACATTAGGTACATATCTTTTAAGTAAGCTAAGATGAAATACAGGATGCACATTTAGAAGTTCAAGTAATTCCAACAAATAAGAAAGAGATCCAATCTCTTTAAAAAAGTTAAAAGGATCAGTGTATCATGGAGAAAGTCTACGACCCTTCCCTAGAAACAAGTTAGATTGGTGAGGATTGACTTTAAGAAGTACCATATCATCTGTTTGAAATTAAAGTGGTCTTATCTTCAAATAGTGGAATTTCTTTTGTTTTTTATGAGCTTCTTTTAGGTGTTGCTTAAATTTTCCAAGTTCTTCATCCATGTTCTCAAGCATTTCTTTAGATACTTCTACTTTATTTGGAAAACCAAAAAAAAAAGTGGATTCAAGCAATTATAACCACACATAGCCTCAAATAGATTCATTCTTATAGATGCATGCGATGCACTATTGTATGCAAACTCGACTAAGGGCAAATATTCACTCCAATTATCCTACTTTTCATTCACATACATATGCAACATATCTTCAAGCACCTAATTAACCTTCTTCATTTCCCCATCAGTTTGTGGATGGAAAGTTGTACTCATATGAAGTTGAGTTCAAATGGAATCAAATGTTGTTCTCCAAAAGTTTCATGTGAATCTAGAGTCTCTATCAAAAAGTTATGTTTTTAGGCATTCCATGAAGTCAAAAAAGTTCTTTTACAAATAGTCTTGCAACATTCAAGGAAGTATCAATTTTTTTCATAGGAAAGAAATGTGCCATCTTGGTTACCGATCAACTACCTCAAGTATGCTGTCATGTTTTCTTCTGGCTGTAGGTAATTTAGTGATAAAGTCCATAGAGATAGACTCCCACTTTTGATTTGGAACATCCAAAGGTTGAACCATTCTAGGCATTCTCTTAAACTCAGATTTCTCTCTCTCTTTATCTCTCTCTCTATTTATCTCTCTCTGTTTATCTCTCTCTATTTATCTCTCTCTTTGTTTATCTCTCTCTGTTTTTCTCTCTCTCTTTATCTCTCTCTATCTTTCTCTTTTTCATCTCTCCTTATCTCTCTCTCTCTATCTTTCTCTCTTTCATCTCTCCTTAGTTCTTTCTCTATCTTCCTCTCTTTCATCTCTCTTTATCTCTCTCTATCTTTCTCTCTCTCTCTATCTCTCTCTCTATCACTTAAAATTCAATAGAGAATAAAACAATCACTTACATGTATGTCCCTCTTTTGGATCATTGTCATCAAAGCGTAATGTATGTCGTCTATCGTCAAATTCCAAAGAATCGATGCCAAAAAACTTCTACAAAATCAAAGAGAAGAAAAATTATAAAACATGAAGCATAGAGAAAGACAAAGGGTAAGAGTATGCACACCACTTACCAAGATGCGAGATCTAGAGTGTGTGTGTGTGTAGAGAGAGAGAGATCTGTGTGTGTGTGTGCACAAGACAATGTAGGTCACAATTGTGTTTGGACATACAAGTTCGACAGAAGCAAGCATTACTCAATGTAAAACATGTGCAAAATGTTGATTTTTGTTCTCGGGTTCCCGATATGTTTAAAACATGACCTCGATATAGGTGTCAGTATAGTCATCGGTATGAGCATCATTAATTTCTAGTAAATTATCGATGCTCATACTGACACTTATACCGATGCCTATACCAATGCTTATATCGATGCGCATACTACCGGTCACGAAACATCCGATGATCAAGTGACCGTCGGTATGCCTAATTACATTTTTCTAACGTTTATACCGACGTCGAGTATGACCATTGGTATAGGCAGCATCGATATGCCCCTCTTATGTTGTAGTGGGTCCACATGCCTATTGTGTTCTCTTTGTTGATATCGGATATGTCTTTGCATGAATTCTAAAGCCTACGTGTGGATCTCCTAGTAAGAAGATTTGGATGTCATTATCTTCAACAGTAAGCATCCTTCAATCTAAGTTTCTAATGGATTCACAAAGTTTTTCCTCACATGTAGATGAAACATCATGTCTGAAATTGATCTTATGAAAAAATTGATCCTAGTAGATCTCCTAAATGCACATGGAAAAATCTAAACCTTTAAAGAACGAAAACACATGAAAGGAACACTTGAAAATACTTTTCAGCTTTATTTGATTCAGGATCCTCTAAATTCTTTGATGATTTGCCTTCCTATGATGAATAAAGAGTATGCTAGAAATGCCAATGAAGATAGTCAATGCCAAAGGTCTGATTAGATAATAAACACTGTTACTCTATAAATATTCATGGCTAGTTCTCAAAGTCTTTCTCGATATAACATTTTTATGTAAAACTCTTTACATTGTTAATACTTTCTCGAAACTATAATAGATCGTTCCATCTTCTTAACGGCAATTTGTTGCTTCATCGACATAGTGGTTGCAATTGATTGTTACTAATATGCACATATGATCGTTCATGTGCAAGTTTTTGCATGTAATGGGCACAAAAAAAACTATGCATAAATTTTATATATTTGGTAAACAATTACATACAGGATTTTTGTAACAACATTTCTCTACATGCTCATTTGCATACATATTCATGTATAGTCAATGCTGTTGAAATAGGCTTTACCCAAATGATAACCAAATTCCCAATCATCCAGATATGTATGTATGTATGTATTTACATATGCTATGATATAAGACAATGTGTAACAAAAGTTCTTTCCATAGACACTTAAACGTATTTTGTGGCGATAAGGATAAATATTCACAAAATTTATTGTAAGAAGTGGATGCTAAATCAGCATCACATTCATTATTCAGCATAAATCTTTGTAAATCAGTTCATTAGGAATCAAGTATATGTAAGAATTCCATTCATGCTTCTTTTGCTTTGTAACAATCTTCGTATCTATTCCCTCTTTCTCTGCGGATTTACAAGCCCTAGAATGTGTGGCACTTTATCTTCTTTGGACGAGGATTCAACTCGCAATCACAAAGAGAGCTACCAAAATGTGCCCTTATCTACTTAATGATGGCCATGTTTTACATATGTGCCACGCTGCTTCTACATGAAGTGGTGCCATGCTTTAGCTTAAACCTTTGTTTCACCATGCATTTGTGGTGAAACTTCGCATCTCGTGACAATTGAGGGAAGGCCCCCTTCTCGATGCTCATCCGTATGCCCCAACAGATTGGAGAGCGGTAGACATAGATTTTGGGAAAATCGCTGCTTGCATGAAAGTCTTCCACATTAGGATCGCCTTGCACCGAAGTCGTGCAGATTATGCATGCGTCGGTCGGGAGAATGTACAAGGACCGTATATAAGAGCCTGCGGAGGCCTAGGGAAGTAATTTGAGGCTAACGGAATAGAAAGCGAAGCTTACAGAAGTTTCGTCATCGCAGTATCCGTCGTCAACGAAGTCCTGACCGCACTGAGAAACAAATATGAGGTTTTCGATAATGTGGTTGCGATGTCCGTCCGCAGAGCGTAATTTTTGCTGGGGGTGCCCTTGAGGAATGCAGCGGCATTGCCTACAAGGGGCCTGCCAGCCGCGGATAGTCCCACCCCGCTTATCAGTATGCTGGCTCTCTACATTTTCTGTGTTGTTGGAGTACTAGGCGCTATACGTGTGGCTGCTGCTCCACGCGAGGGTTCCATGCCCAAGGAGGCAGAAGCAGAACGAGGAAGATGTCGACGACAAGAGCCCTCAGCCCTTCGCTACCTTGTTCTCGCCCACAACGCATTCTGCACCTGTTTGAGCTTTTACATGGCCTACGGCCTCCTTTCTTCGGCTTACAACCTTCGGTACGTAATGTGTACACATTCTGTGGGTCCTCTTAAGTTGCCTATCGAATTTGAATCGCAGTTGTATATTGGGCATTAAGCTCTCTCTCTCTCTCTCTCTCTCTCTCTCTCTCTCTCTGCGCCTCTGCTTGTCATCCTTCGACCCATTTATTCTGTAGGCATGACTAATGCATGGTATTACTCCATTGTCAATAACGTCGAATGTGGGATGGTTGAAACTTGTGTTTACAGATATTCTGTCTGGGGAAATGCCTACAATGAAGAAGAGAAGTCGGTAATTGTACCCCCCTCTAAAGTTTATGATTGGCTGCGTTTACGCTAAACTCATTTTGTCTCCTACTTTGTCGGATTAACAGATGGCCCATTACATTTATGTTTTCTACATGTCCAAGATGGTAGAATTCCTAGACACGGTAAGAATCGTGTTGTTTGGAAGTACACAGATATGTTTTCTCTTAGATAGTTGTCGTTGACTCGATGGAGCTTCTGGGTGGGTGGATAGATCATCATGTTGCTGAAACGAAACGTCCGACAAGTCACAGTGCTACACGTTTAACATCATGTCTCTGTCGCAATAATTTGGGGGATTATATCCTACCACGCACCCGGTGGTGATGGTATATTATCTTTGGACACTTGTTGAATCGTTAATATAACTCATTTCCTTGGATATATATGTATTTCTCCTGAGAGTCAATCCTAGAAACTTCTTCTTCTTTTCTCCAATTTTGTGCTGAGCTAACCACTCTCTCCGGTTCTTCCTTCTTCTTGTCTTTGCAGCGTACATATCAGCTGCATTGAATTCCCTTGTTCATGTTTTCATGTATCTCTACTACTTCCTCTCGGCGTTATGGACGGATGATACGAAGCGCAAGCAACGATACCTGTTCTGGGGAAAGTAAGTCAACCCTCTCATGCTTACCGTAACATCTCGCTTCTCAGCAATGATCCCCATGACATGCCATTGTGCTTCTGCGTAGAGCCTCTTCATTATTCTAATTCTATCACTCCGCCAAAACACGATCTTGCTTCATCCGCCACAAGATCGACACAGACATAATACACCTCAGCCGCATTCCACAAGTAACTCGCTTCGATGTTCCGAAAGAAGGATCACTACTCTAAAAGCTTTCTGTGCACTTGCGACGTTTGCTTTTCTGTATTATCTCAGGAGATCCTCAGATTCTCCGAACGCTAACTATATACCATCGACGGCATCACTATTTTTTTTTTTTCTGCGTTTAACGTGGATGAGATAAGCCATTGCTCCTGATTTCTGCGTACAGGAACTTAACCCAAATGCAAATGCTTCAGTTCACGATCAACATGGTCCAAGCAATGTACTCCATCATTTTCAAATCCCCATACCCACAGTTTCTTTGCAAGGTATTTACAACAGATGCGTACAGTAACCCCATGTGTGCCAAATCAAAAGGTTAATTTTTCTTTCAAAATTTTCTCTCACGACTATGTTCATTGCCTTTTGCAGATATTGCTCGGCTATATGATCTCGTTGCTTATTCTATTCTACAACTTCTACACTAAGAAGTACAAGCTTCCAAAGCAACACCATCACTAGGTTTGTTTAGAGGAATGCCCATTTTGCAGGCAAGTTTATGACATCGTGACAAAGGCAGGGCGATCTTCATGAGCAAGCCTGAATACATTCCACCTACTACCATTCCTTGACTGGGCATACTATTCTACAAGCACTGCGTGGTCATACTTTGACATGTTATATGGGCATTCACACATATAATTTATAAACATTTTGTTGTCAACCTTGTTATGGTGATTCCAATCTATTTTTGCAAACGAGCTTGATATGTAAGGAGAGTGATACCATTGACGTTTTGATCTCTATTTAGCACTAGTGCCTTCCCCGCTTTGGAAAGAGGTTTGGATCCGTGTTTTCGAATGGTCGGCCCTTCCTTAGAGGTCAGTTTGTTTTCATGAGATAAAACTGCATCACATTAATTGGAACGACTTCTCACAATGGTAAAGTTGCAATTTTATCCCACAATACGTTCGATTGTGGTTATGCATACAACTGTTTTTGATTAGAAAGTCCTTTGTAACATTTTTTTGTATCAGGTTTGATTCTCATAAGGTTCCAAACACTCTTTTTTATCCCTTTCTTCCACCATATGCTCTTGAAGATATTATGTGCTTGAATATCCCCCATTCATTCACATCTTCCATGGTTTCCTACTATTGTATTACCTTAGCAAACCTGAAGAATTCTCGCCTTTGATTTGCATCGAGCATATTTTTAGATCTCATTAAGCATGCTTTTACATAAATTTCATCCCACATAAATTCATCATCTTTTGAGATACTTATTTTTTTATCAAGAACTTGGCAATTTGGTCGATAACTTCATCATTTGAGATGGAACCATTTTCTTTCAGTGTCTCTCCTATCTCTTTTAATTTTGACAAGCCATTAGCTTTCTTTGTGGAACGTATACATGTTAAATTTATTGCAGATGCATATCTTTTGCTACTCTATTGATGAAAAAGGATAGATATAACCTTCCATGGATGTAAATGCACACATAATTTTTATATTGCACTACCTCTTACTTGCTTATTAGTCATTGAAGCTGGAAGCATTCTATAATAGAATAGATTGAAGAACTCCATGAGAGAAATATAGTGTAATTTCCTATTAGATTGTCATCCACTTTGAACAATCGAGTGAGAGCTTTGTATTGCAATTTTTGATTCTTTCCATATAATACAATGTATAAAGGACTCCTTAAAAAAAACATATAGTGTAATTTTCTATCAAATTTCCATCCACTTTAAACAATCAAGTGACATCCTACTAATGCAAGTTTATAGTATCCCCCTTACTAAGAATCCCATGTTTTTAGAAAGACGAAGGATGCAAGAAGGCTTTAGCTAAAACATAAAACAAAATAGGCCTTTGCCTTTAAGAACGAGTAGTTTTTCTCAACCCCAACCCTTGCTTAGAAAATGCTATTTTCTTTGGTTACTGAAAGAGCATCACGACATAGTGGTTAGATACTTTTCTATAGAGGAACTAGATATACATGAATTTTTAAAGCAACGCCATGAAAGCCCAACAATCAAATAAACCCAACAAAAATTACACCACACTTTAATTTATCAACTCTAAATCGTACATAAAAAAATTCATTTGGTGATGTTCCAAAAGTACCCTTGAGATATCTAAGTACTCCCTTAGCTACAAGTAAATGAGCCCTAGGTGTGTGCATGAATTGAGATAGCACACCAACTCTATATGGTAGGTCACGCTTTGTGATAGTGACATATTGCAAAGGGCCCACTACTGATCTATATAAGAGTGGATCCTAAACTTCATTACCTTCCATTGAAGTCAATTTTACATTTACTTCCATTGGGTTGCTCAATGCTTTGCATCCTCTGAGTCCATACTTCTTCAATATATCCAAGGTGTACTTTCTCTGCATAAGCCAGATACCATTATCCTTACATATGACTTCAATACCTAAGGAATATCTTAGATCTCCAAAGTTTGAGATCTTGACCTTCTTCCCATGCGTTTCTTTGATTTCCTCGATGCTTCCTTCATGGCCATCTGTAATAATCAAGTCATCTGCCTACAGACATAAGGAGACATATGCTTCAACTTCCCTTTTGTAGAACTTGGCACATAAATTCATCATCTTCTGAGATACTTATTTTTTTATCAAGAACTTGGCTATTGGGTCGATAACTTCATCATTTGAGATGGAACCATTTTCTTTCAGTGTCTCTCCTATCTCTATTTTGACAAGCCATTAGCTTTCTTTATGGAACATATACATGTTAAATTTATCACAGATGCATATCTGTTGCTACTCTATCAATGAAAAAGGATAGATATAACCTTCCATGGATGTAAATGCACACATAATTTATATATTGCACTACCTCTTACTTGCTTATTAGTCGTTGAAGCTAGAAGCATTCTATAATAGGATAGATTGAGGAACGCCATGAAAGAAATATAGTGTAATTTCCTATTAGATTGTCATCCACTCTGAACAATCGAGTGAGAGCTTTGTAATGCAATTTTTGCTTCTTTCCATATAATACGATAGATAGAAGGACTCCTTCAAAAAAAAATATAGTGTAATTTTCTATTAAATGGCCATCCACTTTAAACAATCAAGTGACATCCTACTAATGCAAGTTTAACTTCTTTTTGTATCGCCCCTACTAAGAATCCCATATTTTTAGAAAGACAAAGGATGCAAGAAGGCTTTAGCTAAAACATTGAACAAAATAGGCCTTTGCCTTTAAGAATGAGTAGTTTTTCTCAACTCCAACCCTTCCTTAGAAAATGCTTTTTTTTTTTGGTTAGTGAAAGAGCATCAGGATATAGTGGTTAGATACTTTTCTATAGAGGAACTAGATATACATGATTTTTTTAGCAACGCCATGAAAGCCCAACAATCAAATAAACCCAACAAAAATTACACCACACTTTAATTTATCAACTTTAAATCGTACATAAAAAAATTCATTTGTTGATGTTCCAAAAGTACCCTTGAGATATCTAAGTACTCCCTTAACTACAAGTAAATGAGCCCTAGGTGTGTGCATGGATAGAGATAGTACACCAACTCTATATGGTAGGTCAGGCTTTGTGATAGTGACATATTTCAAACGGCCCACTACTGATCTATATAAGAGTGGATCCTAAACTTCATTACCTTCCATTGAGGTCAATTTTACATTTACTTCCATTGTATTGCTCAATGGTTTGCATCCTATGAGTCCATACTTCTTCAATACATTCAAGGTGTACTTTCTCTACATAAGCTAGATACCATTATCCTTATATATGACTTCAATACCTAAGCAATATCTTAGATCTCTAAAGTCTGAGATCTTGACCTCCTTCCCAAGCCTTTCTTTGATTTCCTTGATGCTTTCTTCATGGCCATCTGTAATAATCAAGTCATCTACCTACACACATAAGTAGACGTATGCTTCAACTTCCCTTTTGTGGAATAATGATGGATCACCTTTGATTTGTTTGTAACCACAATTGATCAAGTAGTCTACAATCCTTTGATTCCATGCCCTTGGGGCTTGCTTGAGACCATATGCTACCTTCTTAAAATCTACAAACGTAATCATACGTGGTTTTATATACAAACCCTTATGGTTGGTCCATGTATACTACCTCCTCTAACTCACCATTTAGAAAAGCATTTTTCGTATCAAGTCAATACATCATCCAATACTTTTTGGATTCAATTGCAAGAACTATTTTGATGGCAGTCATCTTAGCCACAAGGCTAAATGTTTCTTCATAATCCACTCCATATATATGAGCAAAGCCTTTAGCTACAAGCCTAGATTTATACCTAGCCATGCTACAATCTGAATGCTTCTTTACCTTATATACCCACTTGTTTCCAATGACTTTCATACACTTCTTCTTTGGCACTAATATCCAAGTGTGATTTTTGGATCTCAAAATGATCTTTGACCTGCAAGTTATAGCTCCTCCTTGGAACATTGGCACTAGACCTTGATCCACTAGATATGCGTAAGACCTCTGATGCCATGATGGTAGAAAATAGAATAGAATGATAATGGAGCTAGAAGAGTCCAAACACCACTAAGGCTCAAAGAAGGTTGACCAAGTGTGAGATTCTAGGAGAGAATTCAATAATCTTCCTAGCAAAATGAATTATTGAACAATAATGACCAACCTGAAGGATTATGTGAGAATAAATGTGATCACACCAATAAGTGTATCAAGGAGTAAATCGACCATTATAGAGTTGACAAAACTAGAAAATTTGGAAAAATTTTGCGAGAGTATCGTCTGCAAAATGAGCATATGACTAGTGTCAAAATCTCATAAAACTACAAGTACTAACATGTTTACCTGCATAGTGAATCAGTGACTCCACTACATATAACAGTTAGCCAAAAGAAGCCAACTAGGCTCATCGAGCACCTATGAAGAACTATCATACATCTCTTATGGTGAGGTTGGGTAAGTCTTCCACCTGCATCAAGGAAGAGATCCGGACATCTGAGTGTCTGGGAGTTAAGAAAACCTCACCATGACCCTCTTTATCAAATGTAAAAGGCTTTATGCAAAAACATAATTGCTATATCAATGACCACATGGATGTACATAAGTAGTATCCATAGAAGCATACATAGTATATATGTGCTCAATATATGCAGTAAAATGACACTGAAAGACTAAATGCACAACCCAAAAATTAGCCCACAATACCTCCAAGTGTCTATCAACTTTGTTGTAAAAACTCCATAAATTTGTAGTGGCTACTCCCACCACAACTAAAAACCTTTTGAGAAACTTGTAGTTTTACGAGTGTGGCTGAAAACTGTTAGTTTATGATCAATGTCTACCCCTCATGATTTTATGCACATTTTTAATGCCCCCATTATGAGGAGAAGCCAAGCGTGTATTATCCAATTGATGGGAATCCCAACTTTCATGTTAGATGAAGGTCATATTGGACCATCTAAGGTATTGTAAGGAAAGGGAGTTACCAGGGTCCCCAATTGTGGGGTCCGAGGCAGTAGTGAGCAGCCTTGACAGAGGGGTTGAAGGGGGCAATGGGAAATTTCCTCAATAAAAAGCCAACCAATTGTAGCTGCACAGCGTAAGCCACTATGGAAGTGGGCACAAGAGCTCTTTGATGATCACAATCCACATGTAGATTTACCAAAATAATCCTCAGATGGATTACAAAGATCAAAGACAATAGAGGAGCAAAGAAGAGCCTCAGAACACATTGTTAACATGGCTTTAGTGTCAGATATCATGGGCTCAATAAAGGAACCTACCACCATTGAAGAAGCCCTTGATGATCTAGGTTGGAGAGCGGCAATGCAGTGTGAGTATGATAGTATACTCAAAAATGATACATGGGATCTAATCGCCTTGCCACCAAAGAAGAAGGTAATAGGTACTAAATGGATTTGAAAAGCTAAGTATAAAGCAGATGGAACATTAAAAAAGTATAAGGCAAGATTAGTTGCACATGTTTTTTCACAAATCGAAGGATTTGATGTTCAAAAAACTTTTGCACCAACAACACACATGACAACAATTTGGACGGTACTTGGAATAGCTGCACAAAAGGCCTGGCTATTTTCTAGATGGATATCAAATCTGCATTTTTGAATGGTCACCTCAAGGAGGAGGTATATGTATCTCAACCACCAGGTTTTGAAGTGCCCAATTCAGAAAATAAAGTTTGCAGGTTGAAGAAAGCTTTCTATGGACTTAAGCAAGCTCCACGGGCTTGGTACCAATGGATAGATAATTTTTTAAAAAATATGGGTTTTGAAAGAAGTACTTCTGATGCTAACTTGTATGTAACGAAAAGGGATAACAAGCTAGTTGTTGTCATTCTATATGTAGATGATTTGATCATTATAGGAGATCCTCAGGAACTCATCAATCAAACTTGGATCAGCTTGGGAACTGAGTTTGAAATGATAGAATTAGTTCTACTCCATTTTTGCAAAGCAAGGATGGCATTTTTATCTCACAACAAAATAATGCTAAAGAAATTCTCAAGCAATTCGGAATGATGGATTGCAAACCAACTAGCACACCTATAGAGGTAAATCATAAGCTATCTATGGATGATAACATGCCTGATGTAGATGCTAAGAAGTATAAGAAGCTCATCGGAAGTCTTATTTTTCTGTGCTACACTAGACCAGACATTTGCTATGCTGTTGGAGTGTTAAGTAGGTTTTCAACAAACCTAAGGAGAGTCACTGGAATGCTAGAATGTGAATTCTAAGGTACATTGCAAGAACCTTGGATTTTGGTATTTTTTATACCACAGGCTTGTTTTTCTCTTGTGAGGCAGTCTGGTTAAGGAGAATTCTTGCAGATCTAGGCTTTCCCTCAAATATGGCGACTGTACTCAAGTGTGATAATCAACATTGTATGGCTATTGCAAAGAACCGAGTATCTCATGCTCACACCAAGCAGAGAAGCTCAACAGGTATATTCAACAAATGGGCATAGGATCGAGACCTACTTGATTTATCATCGGTAAACATTGAGGGTGGGTGTTAATATATGATCAATGTCTACCCCTCATGATTATATGCACATTTTGTAATGCCCCCATTATGAGGATAAGCCAAGCATGAATTACCTAATTGATGGGAATCCCAACTTGCATGTTGGATGAAGGTCATATTGGACCATATAAGGTATTTTAAGGAAAGGGAGTAACTAGCGTCCCCAATTGTGGGGTCTGGGGCAATGGTCAGCAGCCTTGGCTAGGCAGTCCAAGGGGGCCAGCGGGCCCCCTAGCTGGGGGGCCCCAAGGGGGATAGCAACCCTGATGCCACAATAAACGGAATATTACATGGAATATTCCTTATCGGATTCAGAAATCATTTAGATTTGTTAGGTTGGTTCAACCGGCCTAAACCGTGTATTGCAATTACGTCGCCAGTGGCCGCCCACGCTCTACCGCCCATGTCTAGCCGTCCATGAAAGGCCATCCATGATCCTATATTTACATGAATTCTACACTACTTGAGACATCGAATTGAGCCAGCATATGTCTATGTTGTATCTCCCTATCTAGAGTTGTCTAGATCACCATTTAAGCTCTACCCTGAGAGCACACGAGTGGACACTGCGATCATCTTTGTACTTGCTGTTAGTAGAAAATTGTTGAGATTGCCCCAAAGGTGAATAATTATTTTTGAAGAACTACAAAGAACACTCTTCTTGATGTTCTTGAACCTGTGTGAAGATACCTATGCATGAAAGTACTCCAAAATGGCTCCAAAAATCACCCCAAAAATGCTTCGAAAATAGGTTTTGAAAGCAAAGAATGAAGCTTTGAGGGACCAAAACTTGTTCAAGGTAATCTTTACCTTAGTCTTTCCCCTTGTTCAGACACCACAAAAGTGTAGCTTAGTTGCAAGAGATTGCCAAGGTTAAGCGATCTATGGGGGGATCAATACTGGGATGGGTGACCTCCTGAGAAGTATCGAGAACCTCTACTCTCCTTGATCGTTGAGGCCCTCACTTGCACGCAACCAATAGTATATTTGGTGACTTGAATGACAAGGTACGCCAAGGTATATGCCTTGGTCACCATCTTAGTCATAAGACTTGGAGAAAGCCTTGGGTGGGTGGGCAGGTGCTCGCTTCACTTGCACAAAAGGAACAAAGATTTTGCATTGAAATGCTCTAATACTAGTGAAGAATTTTGATGGTAATGCATCATAGTGTGTTTTCCTTCTCAAGAGCTCCACGATGACCTCCTCTGAGTAGAAAACAGAGCTCCACGTGTCGCACATGATACTCTAAACAAATGCTACAGAATATGCAAAAAAACACAGCACATAGGTAGCACGAACACAAAATTCTTAGGTGTTATACAAATTCAGTCAAACTTACAATCTGTAGCTCACTAGATCACTATATGTTTTATTAAAGAGCATATAAAAAGACATGTCCGGTGGCCATTTGGTATTTCACATGGACATTAATGATAACATAAGAAGATTTCAATTCTACTTTGATACCACTCGTAGCATTTTCTCAAACACAAGTTATCCTCAATCTCAAGTTTTTGATACTCGACAATAGTGCAAGAGATAGAGAGATAGATAGATAGACAAATCTTGCACAAGATAAGAGAAAATCTAACACAAAAGAGTAGACAAGATATGACTCAGAGAAAGAGAAGTTTTGATATTATAATATTGAATCAATCGAAACAATAGCTTTGGAAAATAGCTTCTTGAGAAAGCCTCAACCTCCTGACCATCCCAAAGCTATCACAATCTCATTCACACTCACACTCTTAGTCACACTCTCACTCTCAGTCTCTCTCTTAATCACAAGGTGATTCTCTAATAATCGGCCTCTTTCTGCTTGACACAACAAATCTACTTCAAAAGAGAGTTTATTCTCAAGGAAGTGCATGATCCACCAAAGATAGAAAAAGTTGGCTCTCATCATGTTGCATGTAAAACTTTTGCAAAAAACATGCATTTTGTAAGGGTCAAGTGGTTTCTTTAGGGTTACCTATCCAAGAATAGAAGAAAAATAACAAAACAATATATCCAAAGACATTCATAAGTATGCATAGCAACACACATGCTTCAAAACCATGAATTTGAATAGAAATAGAGAAGCCCACATTTTTCTTAAAATTTTGTAAGTACCTAAAGAATCGGCACTTTCCAAGCCCTATAACTAAAAAATAATGAGGAATTAGCCTAAGTTTGCAAGACACAAAAATGTTCAACTCTCTGATCTACACAATAGTATTAGAGATGACCTAGGTCCAAATCCGGCTCCAAGTATCACTTTTGGGCCTACAAGTTTAGAGATTCTAGAGAGAGAATAAAATGAAGGCATTATTTTATAGTCAACCAAATGTAGAGCCTTAAACGAGGTACTTAAAACATGATTCACAAAAATTTCACATAGGTACTTTTATTCTCTTATGCATGCTCTACCTTTCTCTCATACAAAACATTTCTCTTAATTCTTTGATCTTCATATTCAATCAACAGGAAACATGAAGCTGGTAAGGTTTAGAGAGAGAATATAAACTTTTCATCCCTTAATTTGGCCTATATGCATAAAATTAATTAATTATTCATTCTAAATATTATTCCCACAATATAATTGAAAAAGTTGAAAGTGAATTATTTCACTACTGAAAGGCCTATTATGATTCTTCCCCACTTTGAAGAAGTCTATCCTTAGTGTTGGAAAGAAGCATAATGTGCCAAAAAGTCATCTAAGTTCACCCAAGTCAAATCTTCAAGTGGATGTGAGTGCCCTTTCACAAAAATCTCTACTATAAATCTTTTTTTGAGTAATCTTCCCTCATTTCCAGTACTATTTGAGGTTGAAGCTCAAAAGAGACATCATCTTTCAGCTTATAGTTATCTTGCAAAACATGAGAAACATTAGGTACATATCTTTTAAGTAAGCTAAGATGAAATACAGGATGCACATTTAAAAGTTCAAGTAATTCCAACAAAAAAGAAAGAGATCCAATCTCTTTCAAAACGTTAAAAGGATCAGTGTATCATGGAGAAAGTCTACGACCCTTCCCTAGAAACAAGTTAGATTGGTGAGGATTGACTTTAAGAAGTACCATATCATCTGTTTGAAATTAAAGTGGTCTTATCTTCAAATAGTGGAATTTCTTTTGTTTTTTATGAGCTTCTTTTATGTGTTGCTTAAATTTTCCAAGTTCTTCATCCATGTTCTCAAGCATTTCTTTAGATACTTCTACTTTATTTGGAAAACCAAAAAAAAAAGTGGATTCAAGCAATTATAACCACACATAGCCTCAAATAGATTCATTCTTATAGATGCATGCCATGCACTATTGTATGCAATCTCGACTAAGGGCAAATATTCACTCTAATTACCCTACTTTTCATTCACATACATATGCAACATATCTTCAAGCACCTGATTAACCTTCTTCATTTCCCCATCAGTTTGTGGATGGAAAGTTGTACTCATATGAAGTTGAGTTCAAATGGAATCAAATGTTGTTCTCCAAAAGTTTCATGTGAATCTAGAGTCTCTATCAAAAATTATGTTTTTAGGCATTCCATGAAGTCAAAAAAGTTCTTTTACAAATAGTCTTGCAACATTCAAGGAAGTATCAATTTTTTTCATAGGAAAGAAATGTGCCATCTTGGTTACCGATCAACTACCTCAAGTATGCTGTCATGTTTTCTTCTGGCTGTAGGTAATTTAGTGATAAAGTCCATAGAGATAGACTCCCACTTTTGATTTGGAACATCCAAAGGTTGAACCATTCTAGGCATTCTCTTAAACTCAGATTTCTCTCTCTCTTTATCTCTCTCTCTATTTATCTCTCTCTGTGTTTATCTCTCTCTATTTATCTCTCTCTTTGTTTATCTCTCTTTGTTTTTCTCTCTCTCTTTATCTCTCTCTATCTTTCTCTTTTTCATCTCTCCTTATCTCTCTCTCTCTCTATCTTTCTCTCTTTCATCTCTCCTTAGTTCTTTCTCTATCTTCCTCTCTTTCATCTCTCTTATCTCTCTCTATCTTTCTCTCTCTCTCTATCTCTCTCTCTATCACTTAAAATTCAATAGAGAATAAAACAATCACTTACATGTATGTCCCTCTTTTGGATCATTGTCATCAAAGCGTAATGTATGTCGTCTATCGTCAAATTCCAAAAAATCAATGCCAAAAAACTTCTACAAAATCAAAGAGAAGAAAAATTATAAAACATGAAGCATAGAGAAAGACAAACAGTAAGAGTATGCACACCACTTACCAAGATGCGAGATCTAGAGTGTGTGTGTGTAGAGGAAGAGAGATCTGTGTGTGTGTGTGCACAAGACAATGTAGGTCACAATTGTGTTTGGACATACAAGTTCGACAGAAGCAAGCATTACTCAATGTAAAATATGTGCAAAATGTTGATTTTTGTTCTCGGGTTCCCGATATGTTTAACACATGGCCTCGATATAGGTGTCAGTATAGTCATCGGTATGAGCATCATTAATTTCTAGTAAATTACCGACGCTCATACTGACACTTATACCGATGCCTATACCAATGCTTATATCGATGCACATACTATCGGTCACGAAACATCCGATGATCAAGTGACCGTCGGTATGCCTAATTACATTTTTCTAACGTTTATACCGACGTCGAGTATGACCATTGGTATAGGCAGCATCGATATGCCCCTCTTATGTTGTAGTGGGTCCACATGCCTATTGTGTTCTCTTTGTTGATATCGGATATGTCTTTGCATGAATTCTAAAGCCTACGTGTGGATCTCCTAGTAAGAAGATTTGGATGTCATTATCTTCAACAGTAAGCATCCTTCAATCTAAGTTTCTAATGGATTCACAAAGTTTTTCCTCACATGTAGATGAAACATCATGTCTCAAATTGATCTTATGAAAAAATTGATCCTAGTAGATCTCGTAAATGCACATGGAAAAATCTAAACCTATAGAGAACGAAAACACATGAAAGGAACACTTGAAAATACTTTTCATCTTTATTTGCTTCAAGATCCTCTAAATTTTTTAATGATTTGGCTTCCTATGATGAATAAAGAGTATGCTAGGAATGCCAATGAAGATAGTCAATGCCAAAGGTCTGATTAGATAATAATCACTTTTACTCTATAAATATTCATGGGTAGTTCTCAAAGTCTTTCTCGATATAACATTTTTATGTAAAACTCTTTACATTGTTAATACTTTCTCGAAACTATAATAGATCGTTCCATCTTCTTAACGGCAATTTGTTGCTTCATCGACATAGTGGTTGCAATTGATTGTTACTAATATGCACATATGATCGTTCATGTGCAAGTTTTTGCATGTAATGGGCACAAAAAAAACTATGCATAAACTTTATATATTTGGTAAACAATTACATACAGGATTTTTGTAACAACATTACTCTACATGCTCTTTTGCATAGATATTCATGTATAGTCAATGCTGTTGAAATAGGCTTTACCCAAAAGAGAACCAAATTCCCAATCATCCAGATATCTATGTATGTATGTATTTACATATGCTATGATATAAGACAATGTGTAACTAAAATTCTTTCCATAGACACTTAAACGTATTTTATGGCGATAAGGATAAATATTCACAAAATTTATTGTAAGAAGTGGATGCTAAATGAGCATCACATTCATTATTCAGCATAAATCTTTGTAAATCAGTTCATTAGGAATCAAGTATATGTAAGAATTCCATTCATGCTTCTTTTGCTTTGTAACAATCTTCGTATCTATTCCCTCTTTCTCTGCGGATTTACAAGCCCTAGAATGTGTGGCACTTTATCTTCTTTGAACGAGGATTAAACTCGCAATCACAAAGAGAGCTACCAAAATGTGCCCTTATCTACTTAATGATGGCCATGTTTTACATATGTGCCACGCTGCTTCTACATGAAGTGGTGCCATGCTTTAGCTTAAACCTTTGTTTCAACATGCATTTGTGGTGAAACTTCGCATCTCGTGACAATTGAGGGAAGGCCCCCTTGTCGATGATCATCCGTATGCCCCAACAGATTGGAGAGCGGTAGACATAGATTTTGGGAAAATCGCTGCTTGCATGAAAGTCTTCCACATTAGGATCGCCTTGCACCGAAGTCGTGCAGATTATGCATGCGTCGGTCGGGAGAATGTACAAGGACTGTATATAAGAGCCTGCGGAGGCCTAGGGAAGTAATTTGAGTCTCACGGAATAGAAAGGGAAGCTTACAGAAGTTTCGTCATGGCAGTATCCGTCGTCAACGAAGTCCTGACCGCACTGAGAAACAAATATGAGGTTTTCGATAATGTGGTTGCAATGTCCGTCCGCAGAGCGTTATTTTTGCTGGGGGTGCCCTTGAGGAATACAGCGGCATTGCCTACAAGGGGCCTGCCAGCCGTGGATAGTCCCACCCCGCTTATCAGTATGCTGGCTCTCTACATTTTCTGTGTTGTTGGAGGACTAGGCGATATACGTGTGGCTGCTGCTCCACGCGAAGGTTCCATGCCCAAGGAGGCAGAAGCAGAACGAGGAAGATGTCGACGACAAGAGCCCTCAGCCCTTCGCTACCTTGTTCTCGCCCACAACGCATTCTGCACCTGTTTGAGCTTTTACATGGCCTACGGCCTCCTTTCTTCGGCTTACAACCTTCGGTACGTAATGTGTACACATTCTGTGGGTCCTCTTAAGTTGCCTATCGAATTTGAATCGCAGTTGTATATTGGGCATTAAGCTCTCTCTCTCTCTCTCTGCGCCTCTGCTTGTCATCCTTCGACCCATTTATTCTGTAGGCATGACTAATGCATGGTATTACTCCATTGTCAATAACGTCGAATGTGGGATGGTTGAAACTTGTGTTTACAGATATTCTGTCTGGGGAAATGCCTACAATGAAGAAGAGAAGTCGGTAATTGTACCCCCCTCTAAATTTTATGATTGGCTGCGTTTACGCTAAACTCATTTTGTCTCCTACTTTGTCGGATTAACAGATGGCCCATTACATTTATGTTTTCTACATGTCCAAGATGGTAGAATTCCTAGACACGGTAAGAATCGTGTTGTTTGGAAGTACACACATATGTTTTCTCTTAGATAGTTGTCGTTGATTCGATGGAGCTTCTGGGTGGGTGGATAGATCATCATGTTGCTGAAACGAAACGTCCGACAAGTCACAGTGCTACACGTTTAACATCATGTCTCTGTCGCAATAATTTGGTGGATTATATCCTACCACGCACCCGGTGGTGATGGTATATTATCTTTGGACACTTGTTGAATCGTTAATATAACTCATTTCCTTGGATATATATGTATTTCTCCTGAGAGTCAATCCTAGAAACTTCTTCTTCTTTTCTCCAATTTTGTGCTGAGCTAACCACTCTCTCCGGTTCTTCCTTCTTCTTGTCTTTGCAGCGTACATATCAGCTGCATTGAATTCCCTTGTTCATGTTTTCATGTATCTCTACTACTTCCTCTCGGCGTTATGGACGGATGATACGAAGCGCAAGCAACGATACCTGTTCTGGGGAAAGTAAGTCAACCCTCTCATGCTTACCGTAACATCTCGCTTCTCAGCAATGATCCCCATGACATGCCATTGTGCTTCTGCGTAGAGCCTCTTCAATATTCTAATTCTATCACTCCGCCAAAACACGATCTTGCTTCATCCGCCCCAAGATCGACACAGACATAATACACCTCAGCCGAAATCCACAAGTAACTCGCTTCGATGTTCCGAAAGAAGGATCACTTCTCTAAAAGCTTTCTGTGCACTTGCGACGTTTCCTTTTCTGTATTGTCTCAGGAGATCCTCAGATTCTCCGAACGCTAACTATATACCATCGACGGCATCACTAATTTTTTTTTTTCTGTGTTTAACGTGGATGAGATAAGCCATTGCTCCTTATTTCTGCGTACAGGTACTTAACCCAAATGCAAATGCTTCAGTTCACGATCAACATGGTCCAAGCAATGTACTCCATCATTTTCAAATCCCCATACCCACAGTTTCTTCGCAAGGTATTTACAACAGATGCGTACAGTAACCTCCTCTGAGTAGAAAACAGAGCTTCAGGTGTCGCACATGATACTCTAAACAAATGCTACAGAATACGCAAAAAAACACAGCACATAGGGATCACGAACACAAAATTCTTAGGTGTTATACAAATTCAGTCAAACTTACAATCTGTAGCTCACTAGATCACTATATGTTTTATTAAACAGCATATAAAAAGACATGTCCGGTGGCCATTTGGTATTTCACATGGACATTAATCATAACATAAGAAGATTTCGATTCTACTTTGATACCACTTCTAGTATTTCCTCAAACACAAGTTATCCTCAATCTCAAGGATTTCGATTCTACTTTGATACCACTTGTAGTATTTCCTCAAACACAAGTTATCGACAATAGTGCAAGAGATAGAGAGATAGATAGATAGACAAATCTTGCACAAGATAAGCGAAAATCTAACACAAAAGAGTAGACAAGATATGTCTCAGAGAAAGAGAAGTTTTGATATTATAAGATTGAATCAATCAAAACAATAGCTTTGGAAAATAGCTTCTTGAGAAATCCTCAACCTCCTGACCATCCCAAAGCTATCACAATCTCATTCACACTCACACTCTTAGTCACACTCTCACTCTCAGTCTCTCTCTTAATCACAAGGTGATTCTCTAATAATCAGCCTCTTTCTGCTTGACACAACAAATCTACTTCAAAAGAGAGTTTATCCTCAAGGAAGTGCATGATCCACCAAAGATAGAAAAAGTTGGCTCTCATCATGTTGCATGTAAAACTTTTGCAAAAAACATGCATTTTGTAAGGGTCAAGTGGTTTCTTTAGGGTTACCTATCCAAGAATAGAAGAAAAATAACAAAACAATATATCCAAAGACATTCATAAGTGTGCATAGCAACACACATGCTTCAAAACCATGAATTTGAATAGAAATAGAGAAGCCCACATTTTTCTTAAAATTTTTTAAGTACCTAAAGAATCGGCACTTTCCAAGCCCTATAACTAAAAAATAATGAGGAATTAGCCTAAGTTTGCAAGACACAAAAATGTTCAACTCTCTGATCTACACAATAGTATTAGAGATGACCTAGGTCCAAATCCGGCTCCAAGTATCACTTTTGGGCCTACAAGTTTAGAGATTCTAGAGAGAGAATAAAATGAAGGCATTATTTTATAGTCAACCAAATGTAGAGCCTTAAACAAGGTACTTAAAACATGATTCACAAAAATTTCACATCGGTACTTTTATTCTCTTATGCATGCTCTACCTTTCTCTCATACAAAACATTTCTCTTAATTCTTTGATCTTCACGTTCAATTTTCAACAGGAAACATGATGCAGGTAAGGTTTAGAGAGAGAATATAAACTTTTCATCCCTTAATTTGGCCTATATGCATAAAATTAATTAATTATTCATTCTAAATATTATTCCCACAATATAATTGAAAAAGTTGAAAGTGAATTATTTCACTACTGAAAGGCCTATTATGATTCTTCCCCACTTTGAAGAAGTCTATCCTTAGTGTTGGAAAGAAGCATAATGTGCCAAAAAGTCATCTAAGTTCACCCAAGTCAAATCTTCAACTGGATGTGAGTGCCCTTTCACAAAAATCTCTACTATAAATCTTTCTTTGAGTAATCTTCCCTCATTTCTAGTACTATTTGAGGTTGAAGCCCAAAAGAGACATCATCTTTCAGCTTATAGTTATCTTGCAAAACATGAGAAACATTAGGTACATATCTTTTAAGTAAGCTAAGATGAAATACAGGATGCACATTTAAAAGTTCAAGTAATTCCAACAAATAAGAAAGAGATCCAATCTCTTTCAAAACGTTAAAAGGATCAGTGTATCATGGAGAAAGTCTACGACCCTTCCCTAGAAACAAGTATTTACATATGCTTCGATGTTCCGAAAGAAGGATCACTACTCTAAAAGCTTTCTGTGCACTTGCGACGTTTGCTTTTCTGTATTATCTCAGGAGATCCTCAGATTCTCCGAACGCTAACTATATACCATCGACGGCATCACTATTTTTTTTTTCTGTGTTTAACGTGGATGAGATAAGCCATTGCTCCTTATTTCTGCGTACAGGAACTTAACCCAAATGCAAATGCTTCAGTTCACGATCAACATGGTCCAAGCAATGTACTCCATCATTTTCAAATCCCCATACCCACAGTTTCTTTGCAAGGTATTTACAACAGATGCGTACAGTAACCCCATGTGTGCCAAATCAAAAGGTTAATTTTTCTTTCAAAATTTTCTCTCACGACTATGTTCATTGCCTTTTCGAGATATTGCTGGGCTATATGATCTCGTTGTTTATTCTATTCTACAACTTCTACACTAAGAAGTACAAGCTTCCAAAGCAACACCATCACTAGGTTTTTTTAGGGGGAATGCCCATTTTCAAGGCAAGTTTATGACATCGTGACAAAGGCAGGGCGATCTTCATGAGCAAGCCTGAATACATTCCACCTACTACCATTCGTTGACTGGGCATACTATTCTACAAGCACTGCGTGGTCATACTTTGAAATGTTATATGGGCATTCACACATATAATTTATAAACATTTTGTTGTCAACCTTGTTATGGTGATTCCAATCTATTTTTGCAAACGAGCTTGATATGTAAGGAGAGTGATACCATTGACGTTTTGATCTCTATTTAGCACTAGTGCCTTCCCCGCTTTGGAAAGAGGTTTGGATCCCTGTTTTCGAATGGTCGGCCCTTCCTTAGAGGTCAGTTTGTTTTCATGAGATAAAAGTGCATCACATTAATTGGAACGACTTCTCACAATGGTAAAGTTGCAATTTTATCCCACAATACGTTCGATTGTGGTTATGCATACAACTATTTTTTATTGGAAAGTCCTTTGTAACATTTTTTTGTATCAGGTTTGATTCTCATAAGGTTCCAAACACTCTTTTTTATCCCTTTCTTCCACCATATGCTCTTGAAGATATTATTGGCTTGAATATCCCGCATTCATTCACATCTTCCATGGTTTCCTACTCTTGTATTACCTTAGCAAACCTGAAAAATTCTCGCCTTTGATTTGCATCGAGCATATTTTTAGATCTCATTAAGCATGCTTTTACATAAATTTCATCCCACATAAATTCATCATCTTTTGAGATACTTATTTTTTTATCAAGAACTTGGCAATTTGGTCGATAACTTCATCATTTGAGATGGAACCATTTTCTTTCAGTGTCTCTCCTATCTCTTTTAATTTTGACAAGCCATTAGCTTTCTTTATGGAACGTATACACGTTAAATTTATTGCAAATGCATATCTCTTGCTACTCTATTGATGAAAAAGGATAGATATAACCTTCCATGGATGTAAATGCACACATAATTTTTATATTGCACTACCTCTTACTTGCTTATTAGTCACTGAAGCTGGAAGCATTCTATAATAGAATAGATTGAAGAACTCCATGAAAGAACTATAGTGTAATTTCCTATTAGATTGTCATCCACTTTGAACAATCGAGTGAGACCTTTGTAATGCAATTTTTGATTCTTTCCATATAATACAATGGATAAAGGACTCCTTCAAAAAAACATATAGTGTAATTTTCTATCAAATTTCCATCCACTTTAAACAATCAAGTGACATCCTACTAATGCCAGTTTATAGTATCCCCCCTAATAAGAATCCCATGTTTTTAGAAAGACGAAGGATGCAAGAAGGCTTTAGCTAGAACATAAAACAAAATAGGCCTTTGCCTTTAAGAACAAGTAGTTTTTCTCAACCCCAACCCTTGGTTAGAAAATGCTATCTTCTTTGGTTAGTGAAAGAGCATCACGACATAGTGGTTAGATACTTTTCTATAGAGTAACTAGATATACATGAATTTTTAAAGCAACGCCGTGAAAGCCCAACAATCAAATAAACCCAACAAAAATTACACCACACTTTAATTTATCAACTCTAAATCGTACAAAAAAAATTTCATTTGGTGATGTTCCAAAAGTACCCTTGAGATATCTAAGTACTCCCTTAGCTGCAAGTAAATGAGCCCTAGGTGTGTGCATGAATTGAGATAGCACACCAACTCTATATGGTAGGTCACGCTTTGTGATAGTGACATATTTCAAAGGGCCCACTACTGATCTATATAAGAGTGGATCCTAAACTTCATTACCTTCCATTGAAGTCAATTTTACATTTACTTCCATTGGGTTGCTCAATGGTTTGCATCCTGTAAGTCCATACTTCTTCAATATATCCAAGGTGTACTTTCTCTGCATAAGCCAGATACCATTATCCTTACATATGACTTCAATACCTAAGGAATATCTTAGATCTCCAAAGTTTGAGATCTTGACCTCCTTCCCAAGCGTTTCTTTGATTTCCTCGATGCTTTCTTCATGGCCATCTGTAATAATCAAGTTATCTGCCTACAGACATAAGTAGACATATGCTTCAACTTCCCTTTTCTAGAACTTGGCACATAAATTCATCATCTTTTGAGATACTTATTTTTTTATCAAGAACTTGGCGTTCCATGTTAAATTTATCACAGATGCATATCTGTTGCTACTCTATCAATGAAAAAGGATAGATATAACCTTCCATGGATGTAAATGCACACATAATTTTTATATTGCACTACCTCTTAGTTGCTTATTAGTCGCTGAAGCTGGAAGCATTCTATAATAGGATACATTGAAGAACGCCATGAAAGAAATATAGTGTAATTTCCTATTAGATTGTCATCCACTCTGAACAATCGAGTGAGAGCTTTGTAATGCAATTTTTGCTTCTTTCCGTATAATACAATAGATAGAAGGACTCCTTCAAAAGAAAAATATAGTGTAATTTTCTATTAAATGGCCATCCACTTTAAACAATCAAGTGACATCCTACTAATGCAAGTTTAACTTCTTTTTGTATCGCCCCTACTAAGAATCCCATGTTTTTAGAAAGACAAAGGATGCAAGAAGGCTTTAGCTAAAACATTGAACAAAATAGGCCTTTGCCTTTAAGAACGAGTAGTTTTTCTCAACTCCAACCCTTGCTTAGAAAATGCTATTTTTTTTGGTTAGTGAAAGAGCATCAGGATATAGTGGTTAGAAACTTTTCTATAGAGGAACTAGATATACATGATTTTTTTAGCAACGCCATGAAAGCCCAACAATCGAATAAACCCAACAAAAATTACACCACACTTTAATTTATCAACTTTAAATCGTACATAAAAAAATTCATTTGGTGATGTTCCAAAAGTACCCTTGAGATATCTAAGTACTCCCTTAACTACAAGTAAATGAGCCCTAGGTGTGTGCATGCATAGAGATAGTACACCAACTCTATATAGTAGGTCAGGCTTTGTGATAGTGACATATTTCAAACGGCCCACTACTGATCTATATAAGAGTGGATCCTAAACTTCATTACCTTCCATTGAGGTCAATTTTACATTTACTTCCATTGTGTTGCTCAATGGTTTGCATCCTATGAGTCCATACTTCTTCAATACATCCAAGGTGTACTTTCTCTGCATAAGCTAGATACCATTATCCTTATATATGACTTCAATACCTAAGCAATATCTTAGATCTCTAAAGTCTGAGGTCTTGACCTCCTTCCCAAGCCTTTCTTTGATTTCCTTGATGCTTTCTTCATGGCCACTTGTAATAATCAAGTCATCTACCTACACACATAAGTAGACATATGCTTCAACTTCCCTTTTGTGGAATAATGATGGATCACCTTTGATTTGTTTATAACCACAATTGGTCAAGTAGTCTATAATCCTTTGATTCCATGCCCTTGGGGCTTGCTTGAGACCATATGCTACCTTCTTAAAATCTACAAACGTAATCATACGTGGTTTTATATACAAACCCTTATGGTTGGTCCATGTATACTACCTCCTCTAACTCACCATTTAGAAAAGCATTTTTCGCATCAAGTCAATACATCATCCAATACTTTTTGGATTCAATTGCAAGAACTATTTTAATGGTAGTCATCTTAGCCACAAGGCTAAATGTTTCTTCATAATCCACTCCATAGATATGAGCAAAGCCTTTAGCTACAAGCCTAGATTTATACCTAGCCATGCTACAATCTGAATGCTTCTTTACCTTATATACCCACTTGTTTCCAATGACTTTCATACACTTCTTCTTCGGCACTAATATCCAAGTGTGATTTTTGGATCTCAAAATGATCTTTGACCTGCAAGTTATAGCTCCTCCTTGGAACATTGGCACTAGACCTTGATCCACTAGATATGCATAAGACCTCTGATGCCATGATGGTAGAAAATAGAATAGAATGATAATGGAGCTAGAAGAGTCCAAACACCACTAAGGCTCAAAGAAGGTTGACCAAGTGTGAGATTCTAGGAGAAAATTCAGCAATCTTCCTAGCAAAATGAATTATTGAACAATAATGACCTGCATGACATTAATTGGAACAACTTCTCACAATGGTAAAAAGGCAATTTTATCCCACAATACGTTCGATTGTGGTTATGCATACAACTGTTTTTTTTTGGAAAGTCCTTTGTAACATTTTTTTGTATCAGGTTTGATTCTCATAAGGTTCCAAACACTCTTTCTTATCCCTTTCTTCCACCATATGCTCTTGAAGATATTATGTGCTTGAATATCCCCCATTCATTCACATCTTCCATGGTTTCCTACTCTTGTATTACCTTAGCAAACCTGAAAAATTCTCGCCTTTGATTTGCATCGAGCATATTTTTAGATCTCATTAAGCATGCTTTTACATAAATTTCATCCCACATAAATTCATCATCTTTTGAGATACTTATTTTTTTATCAAGAACTTGGCAATTTGGTCGATAACTTCATCATTTGAGATGGAACCATTTTCTTTCAGTGTCTCTCCTATCTCTTTTAATTTTTACAAGCCATTAGCTTTCTTTATGGAACGTATACATGTTAAATTTATTGCAGATGCATATCTCTTGCTACTCTATTGATGAAAAAGGATAGATATAACCTTCCATAGATGTAAATGCACACATAATTTTTATATTGCACTACCTCTTACTTGCTTATTAGTCACTGAAGCTGGAAGCATTCTATAATAGAATAGATTGAAGAACTCCATGAAAGAAATATAGTGTAATTTCCTATTAGATTGTCATCCACTTTGAACAATCGAGTGAGAGCTTTGTAATGCAATTTTTGATTCTTTCCATATAATACAATGGATAAAGGACTCCTTCAAAAAAACATATAGTGTAATTTTCTATCGAATTTCCATCCACTTTAAACAATCAAGTGACATCCTACTAATGCAAGTTTATAGTATCCCCCCTACTAAGAATCCCATGTTTTTAGAAAGACGAAGGATGCAAGAAGGCTTTAGCTAAAACATAAAACAAAATAGGCCTTTGCCTTTAAGAACGAGTAGTTTTTCTCAACCCCAACCCTTGCTTAGAAAATGCTATTTTCTTTGGTTACTGAAAGAGCATCACGACATAGTGGTTAGATACTTTTCTATAGAGGAACTAGATATACATGAATTTTTAAAGCAACGCCATGAAAGCCCAACAGTCAAATAAACCCAACAAAAATTACACCACACTTTAATTTATCAACTCTAAATCGTACATAAAAAATTTCATTTGGTGATGTTCCAAAAGTACCCTTGAGATATCTAAGTACTCCCTTAGCTGCAAGTAAATGAGCCCTAGGTGTGTGCATGAATTGAGATAGCACACCAACTCTATATGGTAGGTCACGCTTTGTGATAGTGACATATTGCAAAGGGCCCACTACTGATCTATATAAGAGTGGATCCTAAACTTCATTACCTTCCATTGAAGTCAATTTTACATTTACTTCCATTGGGTTGCTCAATGGTTTGCATCCTGTGAGTCCATACTTCTTCAATATATCCAAGGTGTACTTTCTCTGCATAAGCCAGATACCATTATCCTTACATATGAATTCAATACCTAAGGAATATCTTAGATCTCCAAAGTTTGAGATCTTGACCTCCTTCCCAAGCGTTTCTTTGATTTCCTCGATGCTTTCTTCATGGCCATCTGTAATAATCAAGTCATCTGCCTACACACATAAGTAGACATATGCTTCAACTTCCCTTTTGTAGAACTTGGCACATAAATTCGTCATCTTTTGAGATACTTATTTTTTTATCAAGAACTTGGCAATTGGGTCGATAACTTCATCATTTGAGATGGAACCATTTTCTTTCAGTGTCTCTCCTATCTCTATTTTGACAAGCCATTAGCTTTCTTTATGGAACGTATACATGTTAAATTTATCACAGATGCATATTTGTTGCTACTCTATCAATGAAAAAGGATAGATATAACCTTCCATAGATGTAAATGCACACATAATTTTTATATTGCACTACCTCTTACTTGCTTATTAGTCGCTGAAGCTGGAAGCATTCTATACTAGGATAGATTGAAGAACGCCATGAAAGAAATATAGTGTAATTTCCTATTAGATTGTCATCCACTCTGAACAATCGAGTGAGAGCTTTGTAAAGCAGTTTTTGCTTCTTTCCATATAATACAATAGATAGACGGACTCCTTCAAAAAAAAATATAGTGTAATTTTCTATTAAATGGCCATCCACTTTAAACAATCAAGTGACATCCTACTAATGCAAGTTTAACTTCTTTTTGTATCGCCCCTACTAAGAATCCCATGTTTTTAGAAAGACAAAGGATGCAAGAAGGCTTTAGCTAAAACATTGAACAAAATAGGCCTTTGCCTTTAAGAACGAGTAGTTTTTCTCAACTCCAACCCTTGCTTAGAAAATGCTATTTTTTTTTGGTTAGTGAAAGAGCATCAGGATATAGTGGTTAGATACTTTTCTATAGAGGAACTAGATATACATGATTTTTTTAGCAACGCCATGAAAGCCCAACAATCAAATAAACCCAACAAAAATTACACCACACTTTAATTTATCAACTTTAAATCGTACATAAAAAAATTCATTTGTTGATGTTCCAAAAGTACCCTTGAGATATCTAAGTACTCCCTTAACTACAAGTAAATGAGCCCTAGGTGTGTTCATGGATAGAGATAGTACACCAACTCTATATGGTAGGTCAGGCTTTGTGATAGTGACATATTTCAAACGGCCCACTACTGATCTATATAAGAGTGGATCCTAAACTTCATTACCTTCCATTGAGGTCAATTTTACATTTACTTCCATTGTCTTGGTCAATGGTTTCCATCCTATGAGTCCATACTTCTTCAATACATCCAAGTTGTACTTTCTCTGCATAACCTAGATACCATTATCCTTATATATGACTTCAATACCTAAGCAATATCTTAGATCTCTAAAGTCTGAGATCTTGACCTCCTTCCCAAGCCTTTCTTTGATTTCCTTGATGCGTTCTTCATGACCATCTGTAATAATCAAGTCATCTACCTACACACATAAGTAGACATATGCTTCAACTTCCCTTTTGTGGAATAATGATGGATCACCTTTGATTTCTTTGTAACCACAATTGATCAAGTAGTCTACAATCCTTTGACTCCATGCCCTTGGGGCTTGCTTGAGACCATATGCTACCTACTTAAAATCTACAAACGTAATCATACGTGGTTTTATATACAACCCCTTATGGTTGGTCCATGTATACTACCTCCTCTAACTCACCATTTAGAAAAGCATTTCTCGCATCAAGTCAATACATCATCCAATACTTTTTGGATTCAATTGCAAGAACTATTTTGATGGCAGCCATCTTAGCCACAAGGCTAAATGTTTCTTCATAATCCACTCCATATATATGAGCAAAGCCTTTAGCTACAAGCCTAGATTTATACCTAGCCATGCTACAATCTGAATGCTTCTTTACCTTATATACCCACTTGTTTCCAATGACTTTCATACACTTCTTCTTCGGCACTAATATCCAAGTGTGATTTTTGGATCTCAAAATGATCTTTGACCTGCAAGTTATAGCTCCTCCTTGGAACATTGGCACTAGACCTTGATCCACTAGATATGCATAAGACCTCTGATGCCATGATGGTAGAAAATAGAATAGAATGATAATGGAGCTAGAAGAGTCCAAACACCACTAAGGCTCAAAGAAGGTTGACCAAGTGTGAGATTCTAGGAGAGAATTCAACAATCTTCCTAGCAAAATGAATTATTGAACAATAATGACCAACCTGAAGGATTATGTGAGAATAAATGTGATTACACCAATAAGTGTATCAAGGAGTAAATCGACCATTATAGAGTTGACAAAACAAGAAAATTTGGAAAAATTTTGTGAGAGTATCGTCTACAAAATGAGCATATGACTAGTGTCAAAATCTCATAAAACTACAAGTACTAACATGTTTACCTGCATAGTGAATCAATGACTCCACTACATATAACAGTTAGCCAAAAGAAGCCAACTAGGCTCATCGAGCACCTATGAACAACTATCATACATCTCTTATGGTGAGGTTGGGTAAGTCTTCCACCTGCATCAAGGAAGAGATCCGGACATCTGAGTGTCTCGCAGTTAAGAAAACCTCACCATGACCCTCTTTATCAAATGTAAAAGGCTTTATGCAAAAACATAATTGCTATATCAATGACCACATGGATGTACATAAGTAGTATCCATAGAAGCATAAATAGTATATATGTGCTCAATATATGCAGTAAAATGACACTGAAAGGCTAAATGCACAACCCAAAAAGTAGCCCACAATACCTCCAAGTCTCTATCAACTTTGTTGTTTAGGTTAAAAAAAAACTGCATAAATTTGTAGTGGCTACTCCCACCACAACTAAAAACCTTTTGAGAAACCTGTAGTTCTACGAGTGTGGCTGAAAACTATTAGTTTATGATCAATGTCTACCCCTCATGATTTTATGCACATTTTTAATGCCCCCATTATGAGGAGAAGCCAAGCGTGCATTATCCAATTGATGGGAATCCCAACTTGCATGTTAGATGAAGGTCATATTGGACCATCTAAGGTATTGTAAGGAAAGGGAGTTACCAGCGTCCCCAATTGTGGGGTCCGAGGCAGCAGTGAGCAGCCTCGACTGAGCGGTCGAAGGGGGCAATGGGAAATTTCCTCAATAAAAAGCCAACCAACTGTAGCTGCACAGCGTAAGCCACTATGGAAGTGGGCACAAGAGCTCTTTGATGATCACAATCCACATGTAAATGTACCAAAATAATCCTCAGATGGATTACAAAGATCAAAGACAATAGAGGAGCAAAGAAGAGCCTCAGAACACATTGTTAACATGGCTTTAGTGTCAGATATCATGGGATCAATAAAGGAACCTACCACGTTTGAAGAAGCCCTTAATGATCTAGGTTGGAGAGCGGCAATGCAGTGTGAGTATGATAGTATACTCAAAAAAGATACATGGGATCTAATCGCCTTGCCACCAAAGAAGAAGGTAATAGGTACTAAATGGATTTGAAAAGCTAAGTATTAAGCAGATGGAACATTAAAAAAGTATAAGGCAAGATTAGTTGCACATGTTTTTTCACAAATCGAAGGATTTGATGTTCAAAAAACCTTTGCACCAACAACACACATGACAACAATTTGGACGGTACTTGGAATAGCTGCACAAAAGGCCTGACCTATTTTCTAGATGGATATCAAATCTGCATTTTTGAATGGTCACCTCAAGGAGGAGGTATATGTATCTTAACCACCAGGTTTTGAAGTGCCCAATTCAGAAAATAAAGTTTGCAGGTTGAAGATAATGTTTTAAAAAATATGGGTTTTGAAAGAAGTACTTCTGATGCTAACTTGTATGTAATGAAAAGGGATAACAAGCTAGTTGTTGTCATTCTATATGTAGATGATTTGATCATTATAGGAGATCCTCAGGAACTCATCAATCAAACTTGGATCAGCTTGGGAACTGAGTTTGAAATGATAGACTTAGTTCTACTCCATTTTTGCAAAGGAAGGATGGCATTTTCATCTCACAACAAAATAATGCCAAAGAAATTCTCAAGCAATTTGGAATGATGGATTGCAAACCAACTAGCACACCTATGGAGGTAAATCATAAGCTATCTATGGATGATAACATGCCTGATGTAGATGCTAAGAAGTATAGGAACCTCATCGGAAGTCTTATTTTTCTGTGCAACACTAGACCAGACATTTGCTATGCTGTTGGAGTGTTAAGTAGGTTTTCAATGTCTATCCCTCATGATTATATGCACATTTTGTAATGCCCCCATTATGAGGAGAAGCCAAGCATGCATTACCTAATTGATGGGAATCCCAACTTGCATGTTGGATGAAGGTCATATTGGACCATGTAAGGTATTTTAAGGAAAGGGAGTAACTAGGGTCCCCAATTGTGGGGTGTGGGGTAGTGGTCTGTAGCCTCGGCTAGGCGGTAAAGGGAATATTACATGGAATATTCCTTGTTGGATTTAGAAATCATTTATATTTGTTAGCTTGGTTCAACCGGCCTAAACCGTGTATGGCAATTACGCGAGCAGTGGCCGCCCACGCTCTACCGCCCATGTCTAGCCGTCCATGAAAGGCCATCCATGATCCTATATATACATGAATTCTACACTACTTGAGACATGGAATTGAGCCAGCATATGTCTACCTTGTATCTCCCTATCTAGAGTTGTCTAGATCACCATTTAAGCTCTACCTTGAGAGCACACGGGTGGACAATGCGATCATCTTTGTACTTGCTGTTAGTAAAAAATTGTTGAGATTCTCCTATATCTGTTATCTTCTCTGCTACTGCTCCTATGTTATATTGCGTAACTATTACAGAAAAATGGCCCCAAAGGTGAATAATTATTTTTGGAGAACTACAAAGAACACTCTTCTTGATGTTCTTGAACCTGTGTGAAGATACCTATGCATGAAAGTACTCCAAAATGGCTCCAAAAATCACCCCAAAAATGCTTCAAAAATAGGTTTTGAAAGCAATGAATGAAGCTTTGAGGGACCAAAACATGTTCAAGGTAATGTTTACCTTAGTCTTTCTCCTTCTTCAGACACCACAAGAGTGTAGCTTAGTTGCAAGAGATTGCCAAGGTTAAGCAAGCTATGGGGGGAACAATACTGGGATGGCTGACCTCCTGAGAAGTATCGAGAACCTCTATCTTCATTGATCATTGATGCCCTCCCTTGCATGTAGCCAATAGTAATTTCGGTGACTCGAATGACAAGGTTTGCCAAGGTCTATGCCTTGGTCACCGTCTTAGTCATAAGACTTGGAGAAAGCCTTGGGTGGGTGGGCGGGTGCTCGCTTCACTTGCACAAAAGGAACAAAGCTTTTGCATTGAAATGCTCTAATACTAGTGAAGAATTTTGATGGTAATGCATCATAGTGTGCTTTCCTTCTCAAGGGCTCCACGATGATGTCCTCTGAGTAGAAAACAGAGCTCCAAGTGTTGCACATGATACTCTAAACAAATGCTACAGAATACGCAAAAAAACACAGCACATAGGGAGCACGAACACAAACTTCTTAGGTGTTATACAAACGCGGTCAAACTTACAATTTGTAGCTCACTAGATCACTATATGTTTTATTAAAGAGAAAATAAAAAGACATGTCCGGTGGCCATTTGGTATTTCACATGGACATTAACGATAACATAAGAAGATTTTGAATAAGCTCCTCTTGCTCACAAATCTTTTGTGTCAACCCTTCCATCATTTTGAAGGATCGGTTCTACTTTACTACCACTTGTAGCATTTCCTCAAACACAAGTTATCCTCAATCTCAAGTTTTTGATACTCGACAATAGTGCAAGAGATAGATAGATAGACAAATCTTGCACAAGATAAGAGAAAATCTAACACAAAAGAGTAGACAAGATATGACTCAGAGAAAGAGAAGTTTTGATATTATAAGATTGAATCAATCGATACAATAGCTTTGGAAAATAGCTTCTTGAGAAAGCGTCAACCTCCTGACCATCCCAAAGCTATCACAATCTCATCACACTCACACTCTTAGTCACACTCTCACTCTCACTTTTGCTCTTAATCACAAGGTTATTCTCTAATAATCGGCCTCTTTCTGCTTGACACAACAAATCTACTTCAAAAGAGATTTTATCCTCAAGGAAGTGCATGATCCACCAAAGATAGAAAAAGTTGGCTCTCATCATGTTGCATGTAAAACTTTTGCAAAAAACATGCATTTTGTAAGGCTCAAGTGGTGTCTTTAGGGTTACCTATCCAAAAAAAGAAGAACAATAACAAAACAATATATCCAAAGACATTCATAAGTGTGCATAGCAACACACATGCTTCAAAACCATGAATTTGCATAGAAATAGAGAGGCCCACTTTTTTTAAAAATTTTTAAGTACCTAAAGAATCGGCACTTTTCCAAGCCCTATAACTAAAAAATAATGAGGAATTAGCCTAAGTTTGCAAGACACAAAAATGTTCAACTGTCCGATCTACACAATAGTATTAGAGATGACCTAGGTCCAAATCCGGCTCCAAGTATCACTTTTGGGCCTACAATTTTAGATATTCTAGAGAGAGAATAAAATGAAGGCATTATTTTATAGTCAACCAAATGTAGAGCCTTAAACGAGGTACTTAAAACATGATTCACAAAAATTTCAGATAGATACTTTTATTCTCTTATGCATGCTCTACCTTTCTCTCATACAAAACATTTCTCTTAATTCTTTCATCTTCACGTTCAATTTTCAACAGGAAAACATGATGCAGGTAAGGTTTAGACACAGAATATAAAACTTTTCATCCCTTAATTTGGCCTATATGCATAAAATTAATTAGTTATTCATACTAAATATTATTCGCACAATATAATTGAAAAAGTTGAAAGTGAATTATTTCACTATTGAAAGGCCTATTATGATTCTTCCCCACTTTGAATAAGTCTATCCTTAGTGTTGGAAAGAAGGATAATGTGCCAAAAAGTCATCTAAGTTCACCCAAGTCAAATATTCAACTGGATATGGGTGCCCTTTCACAAAAATATCTACTATAAATCTTTTTTTGAGTAATCTTCCCTCTTTTCTAGTACTATTTGAGGTTGAAGCTCAAAAGAGACATCATCTTTCAGCTTATAGTTATCTTGCAAAACATGAGAAACATTAGGTACATATCTTTTAAGTAAGCTAAGATGAAATACAGGATGCACATTTAAAAGTTCAAGTAATTCCAACAAATAAGAAAGAGATCCAATCTCTTTCAAAACGTTAAAAGGATCAATGTATCATGGAGAAAGTCTACGACCCTTCCTTAGCAACAAGTTAGATTGGTGAGGATTGACTTTAAGAAGTACCATATCATCTATTTGAAATTAAAGTGGTCTTATCTTCAAATAGTGGAATTTCTTTTTGTTTTTTATGAGCTTCTTTTATGTGTTGCTTAAACTTTCCAAGTTCTTCATCCATGTTCTCAAGCATTTCTTTAGATACTTCTACTTTATTTGGAAAACCAAAAAAAAATGTGGATTCAAGCAATTATAACCACACATAGCCTCAAACAGATTCATTCTTATAGATGCATGCCATGAACTATTGTATGCAAACTCGACTAAGGGCAAATATTCACTCCAATTATCCTACTTTTCATTCACATACATATGCAACATATCTTCAAGCACCTGATTAATCTTCTTCATTTCCCCATCAGTTTGTGGATGGAAAGTTGTACTCATGTGAAGTTGAGTTCAAATGGATCAAATGTTGCTCTCCAAAAGTTTCATGTGAATCTAGAGTCTCTATCAAAAGTTATGCTTTTAGGCATTCCATGAAGTCAAAAAAGTTCTTTTACAAATAGTCTTGCAACATTCAAGGAAGTATCAGTTTTTTTCATAGGAAAGAAATGTGCCATCTTGGTTACCGATCAACTACCACAAGTATGCTGTCATGTTTTCTTCTGGCTGTAGGTAATTTAGTGATAAAGTCCATAGAGATAGACTCCCACTTTTGATTTGGAACATCCAAAGGTTGAACCATTCCAGGCATTCTCTTAAACTCAGATTTCATTTGTTGCCACTTTAAACATTCACTGACATATTTGCTAATATCCCTCTTCATACATGGTGAGAAGAAAGAATATATTGTTTTAACATAGGTCCTAGAATAACCAAGATGTGTAGAAAAATGTGCATCATGATAGTCATGCAATATTTGAACTTTCAATGGAGAGTGAGAAGATATGCATAACGATTGTTACAATACAGAGATCCATTTTGCAAATGAAATTTGTGTTGATACATCGATCACATATTTTCATATGAAAAATTGAAGATAGGTGCATAAGAAGAGTCCTATTTCAGATCTTCTTGAATTTGATTGACAAAATTAGAAATTATTATAGAAAGGAGATAACACAAAGGCCTCTCACTTAATGCATCAAGGACCTTCTTTATCTTACTAGCCAAATACTTAATGTCAAAATCATACTTTCTTAATAATTCACTCAAAAACGTTTTCTTATTGTTAAGCAATGGTTGTGTGAAAAATGTATTTTTTTACGCTCATGATCTGCTCCCAATTTATACGTGACCCCTAACAGTAGATGTCTCCAATGCTTAAGTGCATGTACATCCACAAGCATTTCTAGATCATGAGTAGGATAACTAGGTTCATGTTTTCATAATTTTTTGGATTCATATGCAACCGGCCTACCATCCTATGAAAGAACACCTCCTATCAGAGTACCACTTGCATCACATGTAGCCACAAAAGGCTTTCCCATTTTTGGTATTTCAAAACCAAAATTTCAATGACTATTTGTTTCAATGATTCAAATGATTTTTGACAAGCATCACTCCACACAAATCTTGCATTCTTTTTGGTCAAATCTATGACGAGATTAGTTATCTTTGAGAAATCCTTAATAGGTGCTCTTTCATATTGCATCAATGCTAAAAAACTTCTAACATCCCGCATAGTTTTAGGAGTTGGCCAATCAACTATTTTTTTCACTTTATCCTCATCTATATGATTTCCCTCTTTATAAATGACTCTTCCTAGATACACAAGTTTATCTTTAGCAAAGAAACATTTAGTCTTCTTTCCATACAATTTCTATTCTGTAAGAGTTTGTAAAGTCTCCTTTAGATGTACAACATGCTCATCATCATCTTTAGAGTATACAAATATGTTCGTGCAAATACCAAGCCTTCACACTTGGCTAGACATTGGAAGAAGCTATGTGTACTTCTTGCAAATCCACATGACCCATTGCCTATGGATTGTTACCATTTATCCTTTTGTAAATGTCACTTGCAGTAAAAGAGTCTTGTAAAGTCTACAAACTCGTGGAGTTTGGAAGAACTAAGATTAGGAGTTATGCTTGAGAGTATCTTCTAGATTAAGGGATCACTTTTAGCGAGAGCCAAATTCGAATTCAAAATTCAAACAGGAAGAAAGCATCTATAAAACCTCTTGGAAAAACTCACGTGATATCCTCTCCATTCTAGTGCCTTATTTGATCACATTATAGAGAGTGTGTGGCTAACTCTATAGCCTACACTTCTCACTATCATTGGGCATTGTTCATCATGCCAATGATCATGTACAACATTTTCATATAATACAATAGTTCATTAATCATCTCTGTTGGTCTCTCTGTCATTGCCACACAAAATAGTGTTCTTGTCTTGCTCATATCTCAGTCACTAATCCACGATTTTCAATGTTCTATAGCTCATTGGAATCAGCTCTACGTCTAGTACATGCCGACAAAGTTCAAAGAGATTTCATTTAGTGGATTAGGAGAAAAGCGCCTCAAAGTGGTCACTTGTCATTCTCTGCAGAGGTCCTAAAAAAACTGGGTTAATGCTACACTTGCTAAATTGATTGCTTTGTGGATAGCCAATCATTTTAAGTGATTCCACTTGGAATCATTAGCTCTTTAAGCTAGTTTGATATCTCTAGAAGGAAGTTTTCTAATTCCTACTCTACTGGGAGCTCTAATCTTGACAAGCAGTAGGTGTGTGAACCAAAAGAGAAGGTTTTTGATGATTTGTGAATGTTCAAGTTATCTATTTTGAATCAACCATTACAAGGATCATCTCGAAAGTACATAGGCACTTCGTTAGTGTAATTGGAAAGATAAAAGGGCCTACAACTCAACCCTGAAGTGAAAAAGGGCTAGTACAAAGCAGGGATTAGCAGTACCAACTCATTTCTTGTTGTGTCCATCCATCTTTCCCAACAGTGGTATCAGAGCAAAGCTAAGGTAAAATGGGATATGGTTTTCCTTCTTTCATTGATAAATTGGACAGGAACAAATATCAAGCATGGTCCTTGAGAATGAAGACATACTTGCAAGGAAGGAGTCTCTATGGATACATGTCAGGAGATGAGGAGATGCCCGTTTTCAGAAGCAAAGGTCAACCTACAAGAGAGGAGCATGAAAGACTCAATTCATGGTGTGCCAAAGATGCATTAGAAAGGTCTTGGTTACTTAAATCTATCTCTGACTTTCTTCTTCCACACATTAGGAACTGTAAGACATCCCAAGAGACTTTGGAAAAAATGTCATCATATTTTTCTTCCAACACAAGGGCTAGGAAGAACCAATTGTGGATTGAGTTTACCACTCAAAGAAAACAATCCAAGCAAGGCATCTCAAAGTATGTGAACAAAGTCAAGGATGTGGCTGACCAATGAGCAAGCATAGGAGAGGAGATTGAAGAGGAGAAAATTGTGAGGCAAGTAATCAACGTTATTAAGGGAGATGACAAATGGGAGAGCTTCACAACTACCCTGGACTTGTACATGGACATACAGATTCCAAATCTTACCACAATCATGGGCAAATCTTTACCCATGAAGCCAAGCTCAACAAAATGGAGATTCATCAAGAGGAATAAGTCTTCTGCTCTATATACAGATAAAGGCAAGTCTAAAGAGAAAGGGAAAAGCAAAAAGATTGAGGATGAAGGTACAACCTCTCAAGCTAATTATGCAGGGATAGGTAGAAACTCAAGAGGTAGAGGCAGAGGAGGTAAGCAAGGTAGGGGGATACCTTTCAACTCTTCCCCATGTAATATTTGTGGTTTATCAAATCACACTACAAATGAGTGTTATAGAAAATCCAAGAACCAAAGAGGTAGAGGTTTCCAAAGAGGTGGCTACACACAATCAAGAGGAAGATTCAACCATCATCAAGGCTACAATAACAACTACAACAATAATTACAATAACAACTACCAAGGAGGCTACAAATCAAGGAAAGACTACACCAATTATACGGAGGAACAAGAGGATTCCCTTCTGATTATGAATATGAATTCAAAGCAAGGTATGAATGATGACCATCTCTTCTACATTGACTGAGGATGTTCAAACCATGTGGCACGAAATGTAGCTCTTCTCTTTGACCTTGAGGAACCTAAAGGAAAGCATCAAGTACAAACATCTAATGACACCAAGAATTTAGTGGTTAAGGTAGGAAATGTTAAAACCTTTGATGGAAATAGAAATCTGTTGAGTAGGGTTCTATATGTACCTACGATCACCAAGAATTGGATGAGTGTTGGGTAGACTCTGGAAAAGGGTTTGTAGATTAGGTTAAAAAAATATGGAGCATTTGTGGAGGATCCCCAACATGGGTTCAAAAGAATTGCCAAAGGAGAAAAGACTAGGTTATTTACATTTGTACTTGAAGATACAAAGAATATTGCACTTTATAACTAGAAAGATCAAACATTGTTAGAGCCTAGGATTTGGCATAAGAGATTAGGGCATATTGGTGAGAGAACCTTAAAGAAAATATGTAGAAATCAATGTGTGCTTGGGATACCTAATGTATACAAGCAACACATGATCTATAAATGTGGTGCTTGTCAGTTTGGGAAATCTCACAGGTTACCCTTCTCAAAGAAAGGCTACATGCATGAGGACTACTTGGAGCTTGTCCATACAGATGTATGGAGACAAGGATCCCTCAATTTCTGGATCAAGGTATTATGTACTGTTCATTGATGATTTCAATAGATGGACTATCTTATATTTTATGAAACACAAAGATGAAGTATTCAGTTTCTTTAAGAAGTATCTTGCACTTGTGGAAAACCAAACAGGAAGAAGTCTAAAAATACTAAGATCAAATGGAGGAGGTGAGTACTTCTCAAATGAGTTTGATGCATTCTTGCAGGATAGAGGAATCAAAAGGGAAATCACAACAAGGTATACTCCTGAGCAAAGTGGAGTGGCAGAGAGGAGAAATATTTTAATTATTGAAACAACTAGGTCAATGCTAAATGAGAAAAAATTACCTAATTATTTGTGGGCAGAGAGTGTATCTACTGCCACTTATCTTGTAAACAGGTTGCCATCAAAATCTCTTGATGGGATGACCCTATATGAAGCATGGCATGCTAGGAGACCTTCACTTGATCATTGCAGGATCTTTTGATGTGTTGCTTATGTGCATATCCCATCTCAAATAAGAGGTAAGCTAGACCCTGAGGTAGAGAAGTGCATCTTCATAGGGTTTGAGTTGAATAAAAAAGGATACACGTTTTACAATCCATCCAACAAGGGATTCATGGTCAGTAGAGATGTTGTCTTTGACAAGAATGATTCTTGGTTTGAAAGTGAATACAAGAAAATGAAGTTGCCTTATGACTTGGAAGAGGAGTTTCCAAGCCTCACAAAGGAGGATCCAAACTAGATTGAAGACATCAAATCAGATGATGAGGACATCATCAACTTAGAAGAATTCAAGGCATGGAAATCCAAAGGCAAAGTCAAGATGAAGAAGTTGGAGGACATACGTGAATCATCCAACCAAGCAATCAAAAGATCACAAAGGGAGAGCAAGAAGCCAATCAGATATGGGTATGACACTTCATTAGTTACTAAGCATTCTATTTATCTTGCCAAAGACTTATCACTTGAAGAGCCATCATCATATGAAGAGGCAAAGACCAAAGTAGAATGGAAGGAAGCTATGGATGAAGAAATTGAAGCACTCAAGGAGAATGATACTTAGGAGCTAGTGCCAAAGAAGGAGTCTATGAAGGTAATCAGTTCTAGATGGATCTATAAAATCAAGAGAAATTCAGATGGATCAATAAGCAGGTACAAAGCTAGACTTGTGGCTAAAGGTTTTGCACAAACCAAAAGAGTTGATTATGAAGAGACTTTCTCACCTGTGGACAAAATGCCAACCATTAGGGTATTGGTAAGTGTGGCTGCATCAAGGAATTGGAATATGTACCAATTGAATGTAAAAAATGCTTTTCTTAATGATTGGATTTCAGAGGAGGTATACATGTCTCAACCTCCTGGCTATGAGGACCCAAACAAGGCAAATTATGTGTGTAAACTAAACAAAGATCTTTATGGATTAAAGCAGGCACCTAGGGCATGGAATCATAGGTTGACTACATACCTTCAAGATCAAGGATTCATCATGAGCAAAGCAGATACTTCTCTATTTGTCAAGAGAAGTAATTCAGAGGTGATATAGCTATGTGTGTATGTTGATGATATCATACTTACAGGTAATAATGCTAATGGCATCAAGCTGATTAAGAATCAAATGATGCAGGAGTTCAAAATCAGTGATCTAGGGTCACTAAATTATTTTTTTGGACTTGAGCTAGTCTATACTAATTCTGGAATCTATATCACTCAAAGAAAGTATGTACACAATATGTTGAAGAAGTTTCACTTGGAGGATGCCAAGATAGCAAGCACTCATATGGAGGTAAACCAAAAATTAAGTGCTCATGAAGGTGATGTGCTTGAAAATGTTGTAGGATACCAAAGCATAGTTGGAAGCCTAAACTATGCTACATTGACAAGGATTGATATTGCTTATGGATTAAGTGTCTTAAGTCAATATATGCACAAACATAGGGCACCTCACTTGGAATCTGTCAAGAGGATTTTGAAGTACCTTAAGGGCACTCAAAATCAAGGTTTATACTTTCCTTATACTTCAGATTTGGACATCAAAATATACTTAGATGCAGATTGGGCAGGTTGTAAGGATGACAAGAGGAGCACCTCAGGTTATCTGTCTTTTGCAAGTGATAAGCCCATTTCATGGTCTTCCAAGAAGCAACCTACTGTTGCTCTATCTTTAACAGAGGTAGAATATAGAGTATTGGCGAATGCTACTCAAGAGGCCATATGGATCAGATTGCTATATGTAGACTTGGGATTACATGCTAACTCTCCAAAGATTTTTGGAGATAATACAAGTTCTTTACATCTTGCATTGTTTCATGAAATCATATGCACATACATGTACACACATGCATGCTTACATACACACACCTATACACACATGCATGCTTACATACACACACATATACACACATGCATGCATACACACACATACAAATTTACACAAATGCATATATACACACACATGCATACACACATACATACACACACATATATACACATGCATACATACACGCACACACACATATACACACATACATACACACACACATATATACACACATATACACACATGCATGCATACATACACACACATACATACACACATGCATACATATACACATGCATACATACACACACATGCATACACACATACATACACACACACATATACACATATGTATACACACATACATACACACATATACACACATGCATGCATACATAGACACACATACACATACACACACATGCATGCATACATACACACACATACACATATAAACACATGTACACACATGCATACATATACACACACATGTACACATGCATACATAAACACACATATATAGACACATGCATACCTACACATATACACACATGCAATTATACATACACACACATGTACACACATGCATACATACACACACATATGTATATACATACTCATATACTCACACATGCATACATAGACACACATACACATATACACACATGCATACATTCACACACACACACATGCACATATACACACACACATAAGCTAGTGTTTTAATTAAATATATATAATTAAATATATAAATGTTTTATTTTGAAGTTTTTTTACATCAAATTTATAAAAATAGGATTAGGGTTTTTAGGCTATTTACACATACATACACATACACATATAATATATATATATATATACACATGTATTTACACATGTATAGAGAAATATACATATTTTAGGTTTAGATATTTAAGATTAGGGTTTTAGGGTTTAGGCATACATATAACTCAATTATATTTATATTAAGAAAAAATATAGAGAAAAATAAGAAAAAAATATGAATATATAAATAAATAAATATATAAAATATGATTAAGGTTTTAGGATTAGGGGTTTAGATTTTTATAGGTGTTTAAGTATTTAGGTTTTAGTATTTCAGATTTAAGTCTAAGTCTTTCTAATTAGGGTTTTAGGGTTTTAATACCTACATAACATATATACACAAACACACATATACATATAATACATACATACATGTAGATACACATGGATACAAAAATATACATATTTTAGGTTTAAATCTTTAAGATTAAGGTTTTACGGTTTTAACACCTACATAACATATATACACACATACACATACACATATAATACATATATATACATGTAGATACACATGCATACAAAAATATACATATTTTAGGTCTAGATCTTTAAGATTGGGGTTTTAAGGTTTAGGCATACATATAAATCAATTATATTTATATTAAGAAAAAATATATAGAAAATAAAGAAAAAAGTCTGAATATATAAATAAATATATATATATAATATGATTAGGGGTTTATATTTTTATAAGTGTTTAAGTATTTAGGTTTTAGTATTTCAGATTTAAATCTAAGTCTTTTTTATTAGGGTTTTAGGGTTTTAGTACCTACATAACATATATACACAAACACACATATACATATAATACATACATACATGTAGATACACATGCATACAAAAATATACATATTTTAGGTCTAAATCTTTAAGATTAGGGTTTTAGGATTTTAACACCTACATAACATATATACACACATACACATACACATATAATACATATATACATGTAGATACACATGCATACAAAAATATACATATTTTAGGTCTAGATCTTTGAGATTAGGGTTTTAATTAAATATATATAATTAAATACATAAAATTAGGATCACATAAGGAAAAAATCTGAATATATAAATAAATATATATATATAATAAGATAATTATATACATAAATAAATATAAAAAGAATTAGTGTTTTAAATAATATAATTAAATATATATAATTAAATATATAAAAATAGGATTACATAAGGAAAAAATCTGAATATATAAATAAATAAATAAATATATAAAATAAGATAATTATATACATAAATAAATATAAAAAGAATTAGTGTTTTAAATAATCTAATTAAATATGTATAATTAAATATATATAATTAAATATATATAATTAAATATATAAAAATAGGATTACGTAAGGAAGAAATCTGAATATATAAATAAATAAATAAATATATAAAATAAGATAATTATATACATAAATAAATATATATAAAAATATATATAAATAAATAATTATATACTTTAGGAAAAAATCTGAATATATACATAAATATGAATATATAAATAATATATATACATATAAAGTAGGAGAATTATATAGATAATAAAATATGATAAGAACTAGTGTTTTAAATAAAAAATGAAATATATATAATTAAATATATAAAAATAGAATTAATTAAGAAAAAAATCTGAATATATAAATAATATATATATGTAAAGTAGGATAATTATATAGATAATAAAATATGATAAGAACTAGTGTTTTAAATACAAAAATGAAATATATATGATTAAATATATAAAAATAGGTTTGATTTTAATCATTTTAAATAGAGTGAATATATATACAGATACACATACACACATACACATATACTTATACACCTATCTATATTCACATATCTATACATATACACATATATATACACATGCATATATATATATATATATACATGTTTTAGGTCTAGGTCATTTTGATTAGGGTTTTAGGGTTTTAACACCTACATAACACATATACACACTCTGGAGTACACATATAATACATATATACATCTATATACACATGTCTATAGAAATATACATAATTTAGGTCTAGATTTTTAAAATTAGGGTTTTAGGATTTAGGCATATATATAACTCAATTAAGAGGAAAAAAATCTGAATAACTAAATAAATATATATATAAAATAGGATCAATTAAGAAAAAATCCGAATATAAAGATAAAATAGGATAGTTATATAGATTAGGGTTTAAGTCTTCAAGAGTATGATTTTTAGGTTTAATAAAAAGACAAATGTTCTAAAATGTCCATATTGTAGCAGATGGCTTCTTTGGATCTTGAAGAGAGAATGGCATGTCCTTGCACACAGTGCAAGTATCAAATTTATCAGAAACGACGGATTTGTACTGCACATGTTAGAGAGTATGGATGGTCCCCTAGGTGAGCTGATGGACCCAAACGACATTGCAGCGGTAACCTCTCGTGGACAAAAGAGAGCAAAAAAGGACTTAGAGCTACAAGCAAGTACTAATAATATTACACAGAATGAACATATGGAAGAGATGCTTGAAGCATTTTATGAGATGGACGAAGATCATGATGGTGGAGAAGGTGTCGAGAGTTTCATGGACACAACAGAAATTCCACGATCAAAAGTCGATGAAGAATATGAAAACATTCAAAGACTAGCTCGTTTACCACTTTACAATGGAGTAAAGATATCTGTACTACGTGCGTTACTCGCGATGCTCAATCTGCAATCCATTTATGGATGCTCAGATAGTAGTGTCACTGAATTGTTTAGGTAAGTGGAGAACAAATTGGCTTTCATTGTTGTATTGTTGATCAATCATTTGGTGGACCCGATGCATATTTTTAAGAATGTGGGAGAGATTCTTTGGAAAACTTTGATCGGAAAGAAAGAAAGCAAAGCACAAAGGGAGGACTTAGAAGAGCGAGGTCGTATGCGAGAGTTGTGGGCAATTACTAAGCCCAACGGAACAATATCGTTACCAAGAGCTCCTTGGGTGCTTCGCAGGATGGAAGAGCAACAAGTGAAGAAAACAATTTCAGAGTTTTGAACACCTACTGGATGGATGAGGTGTCTAAAGACTGCTTTCACACGAAACGACGATCTTGCAGGACTCAAGTCTCATGATTGGCACAAGTTTTTACAGTTTGTGCTCCCTGTAGCTCTAAAAGATTGTCTTTCAGAGGATATACGAAGAACCATTTATAAAAATAGTTCTTCAGTACAACGGATATCTTCTAAAGAGATAAATAGAGATAGCATTGAGAGTGCGAAACTCAATACTATCGAGGTTATTTGTATGGTAGAGAAATAATTTCCTACAAGTATTCTCACTATTCAACTTCATTTACTGGTTCATGTGGTAGATGAAGTTGCAATAGCAGGAACTGTACATAGTCGATGGATGCCGCAGCCACATGTTTAGATACGGTTGGACCATCACATTTGGGCAGCGACGGATATGACACGATGCGTCATGAGTTTGTAAGTACCATTTCATTTATTGAATTTATTTGTGTTAAATTTCTCATGTATGTTCCTCTAATCTTTTGGATATTTGTTTCAGGAGCTGGCAATGGGTCGTCCTCCAACACGAACAGAGGAGTCTTACGGATATCGTCATGGGTTGATTGCACTATTGGAGGACTTGGAGGTACTCGGTGCGGTCGTTTCATGGGAGCATTTGCAATGAGATAATTAATTTATAAACTTGGTTTTTACTTGCTGTTTGTAATTTTCATGTGAATTTATCTCATTCCATTAATGTTCTTTATTGCAGGACTGTTGATATGGAACGTTCTTTGCATGTGTATGGCAGTGGAACACCAAAATTTTGTATTTGATTTTCATATGGCATTGCCATGCTTTGCCACATTTTGTAAAAGCGTCATATATGATAGTGGTTTGCCACACTCTTGTACATGCTTCATTATTGAAATATATAACTTCTTTTGTACATGGTTCATGGTTCATTCTGATTATCTCTTTTGTGTCCAATAATACTCTGTTTCATGAAATCATATTTCGGTTGACATTAGAGTACACATCACATGTACTCGGTTTTTTTTGGGCAGAGTGTATTGTCTTTTGTTAAGAAACATCATGGTAATGTTGCTGTAGCAAAAGAGAACACACTCTGCCCAAAAAAAATTTTGCAGGTATGGTTGTCGGTATACGTGATGGTACTCCCAGTAATGTCATCGAAATAAGCATCGGTACACCCAGTAGGCGACGATATACGCGACGGTATATGGGACGGAACACCCAACAGCGGCCTCGGTATGGGTGCCGGTATTACCGACGCATATACCGATGCATATACCGACGCATATATCGACGCATATACCGATGCACATACCGACGCTGATCGACGCTTATACCGACGCTTTGGTACCGATGCGCATACCAACCTTTACACGGACGTCGCGGCAAATAAAGCCACGTTCATTTTCCTCGGTAAAAACCTCGGTATAACATTGATCTGTTGTAGTGTATCCATCCACATTCTTCAATAAAGTGATTTTTGTACTTAACTAACTATCAATGATATTGAGTACCTGTGCATGTAGTAGTGACATCATGATCAATTATTTTCTCAAGAAATAAGATTTTAGATCGTTCTTCAATTAAAGAAGGGTCATCAAGAAGTGGAGTGAGTGGTAAAGTTCCTTTAAATGGTTTAAGTAAACTAATATGAAAAGAGTTATGTATATTCCAATGAGATGGTATATCTAATCTAAATAAATTATGATTAAGTTTTGTATAATGCAAAACGGTCCATAGTAGCATGGTGCAAGTTTAATTTTAGGATGTTGCAAAATATTTTTTGGACCTCTTTTAATAATACATAACCATTAAATATCATTCCCCTTAAATTCCTTGGCTAATCATTTTAATTGACATTACGTGTATAATGTTCTTGACTTTTCATAATGTGCTCATGAACATTGTGAAGAATAGAAATGTGATCTTGAGCAATAGAATTAGCCATCCGAATATCAGTTTGGATGAGTGACATGGGAGTGGGAAGCTTTTTACCATAAAAAATTTCAAAAGGTGCACATCTAGTAGTGGCATGTGTGGTGTTATTGTAAGCAAATTGAAGCAATGGAAACTTTTCTTCCCAATTAGTAGGACTGTCGAATGGATAACAACACAGTAAATCAAGAATAATATTATTTGTAGCCTCGCTTTGTCCATTAATTTTAGGATGAAATGCAGAGCTAAAATCTATTTTAAACCAAAATTGATGAAATAAGGCAACCCAAAAATGATTGCAAAAACGAACATCATGATCAGATAACATTACTTTAGGAAATCCAAGATGTGGGAAAATGCATTTGATGAATAATTTTGCAGCTTGAGGTGCAGAAAAAGTTTTTCTACTAGGAATGAAATATGCATATTTACTAAACCTATCAACCATTTTCCAAATCATATCGTTATGTGATGAAGTGTTAGGAAGACCTGTGATAAAATCCATAGAGATTTGTTCCCATGGTTCGTTCAGAATGGGAAGTGGCATTAATAATCCAAATGGTTTACCATGACGATGTTTTACATGCTAACATATAATGCATTGAGAAAAATAATGTGCAATATCTTTTTCCATGTGGGGCCAAAAGAAGAAATCTTTGCAAGCAAAAATGGTGCTTTGTATGCCTCTATGACCCATGTAAGTTGGTTCATGCATTTATTTGATGACAATGTCTTTAAAATCTTGGGTTATGCATAATTGATGTTGAAAATAAAGTAACCCATGATGAAATGTATAATGTTCATCAATTAAAGGTGCACCATTGTTGAATTCATGCCATGCACATGAGAAATACAATTCAGATGCATAAGTGGAAATCATTTTTTAAAAGGAATGAATTTGGATTGCTGAAATACTATGCAAAACAACAAAATGTGAAGGAAAATGGCTAAGAGCGTTGGCTATAACATTAGCTTTATCAAGTTGATATTGGATCATGGGCTAGAAATTTCGAATGAACGAAGCCCATTTAAGATGTTGATTAGAGATTATGGGCTGATTTAAGAAATTCTTAACAGCCCATTGATTGGTTTTGATTAAGACCTTAGATCCCATAAGATAGTGTTTCCAAATTTGCAAAGCATGCACAACTGCTAACAATTGTTTATCATATGTACTCTAATTCGCTAAAGCTTCCTACTCTCAAATGCGATGGGATGATCAAAACTATTTTTGAATAGAGAAACAAATGAAGCTTTTTGGAGATACAAGCCATATCAACTTAGAAAATAAACAGAGTCACCATCTACGAGCTCAAAGATCCTGAGATACAAAGCAAAGTTGTCTATCTAGATAACACATAAGAGAGAATGTTCTTAGTAACATAACATGATAGGCATGTATACACTTGGTAGGGTGAATTGATTTTCCCTCCATCGAGATCTAATGTTTCACATGGCTTCCAAGGTGTAGGATCATCTAAGGCTCATGAAACCCAACGTGAAAGAGCTAGAGAGAGACCTGAGTGAAGCTTTGCACACACAGTGGCCAGAGATCGATCACGATTTGAAAATCAAAGAGCTAAAAGAGAGAGACATAGAGCACATAGGCATCAAAGAGATGTTCATGATTTTCCATTGCCTAGACCTCGAGAGTACGCAAGAATTCTTAGACCCTCTCAAGTGGTCAAGACGATGAAAAAATACTTTGATGGGTTAGTGGATCCTTATGATCATGTTGCCGAGTGCAAACAAGTGTTACGAGCTGAGCAGGTCGAGGACTTGTTCACCCAATCTGAGGCATTTGGTTTGACCCTCAAGGGTACTACCTTAGCTTGGTTTCAACCCCTAAACAACTACAATTACTTAAATATAGGTCAACTGCTAGAAGCATTAATCGTAGAATTTTCCAAGAGTGACATAAGGCATAACACATCATCCTTGATCCAGAGCTTCAAGCAGACACCCCAAGAAATAGTTCGACTTGCAGGAAGACAATTCAGAAAGTACTTAGAAAGATGCTCTATTCTAGAGTTACCCACACCGACCAAACAAGTAGCCTTGTTTTTAGATGGCTTACTAAGCACAAAATTAAGATCATATGTGTACTTGAAAGAGCCTTGATCCATAGAGGAGTGTGTGCACATGTGCATAGACATAGAAGAAAACTTGGATGAGGAGTTAGAATAGTCCAAAATCTATAAGGATTCTGATAGTTCTACTAGTCATACCTCCAAACCCTCCACTGAGATAGATGAGATAGCTAAGCAAGTCACAAGAAAGCTAGGAGTTCAAAATAGACAAACACCTTGGGTCACCTCATTGAAACGATGTTATACTGTGGAGGTGACCACATGGCTAATGTATGCCCATTGTTAAACCAGAACATGAGGGAAATGAATGCTCCATATTGCACTATTGAGAGAAAATACATGAACCACATTTCTCAAGATTGTCCATACAATAGGCAGGATGTGAGACAAAATTATCAACAACCTTATAAACAGGGTAGATATCAGAACCAATACCAACATCCATTTCATAGGCAACAACAATATCAACCTCAATACCAACAACAATATCAGGCACCATATAGGCCACAACTAGTCCTAGGAAACCACCCACCACCTCTTGCTAACGTGATCCCAGTTAAGTATGCAGTGGCAGAAGAAAACCCTCATGGAGAATTGGTGCCAATAACCCCTTTGGTCTCAAAATATGACAATAATGCTCATAGTTTTGACTACACCCATGATGATAGTCCATAAAATTATTATATAGAGTCACCTGAGCATAATGAGATTTATCCATATCAGTACGAGGCACCACATATGGAAACAAATTGGGAGCTAGAATACTCCAATGTCATGTACATGAATCATAACCCTAGGCTCCAATTGAGACAAGTGAGACCACAAGCCCCTAGAGAACCATGTTTTAGATGCCAAGGAGGCCATTTCATTTGTGAATGTCCCCACTCATCGACTTTGGGACAAGGACAAAACATCATAATACAAGGTTTTTGTCCTGACTGCTGCAAAGAACATCTTCTGAGAGATTGTCCTAGGAACACCTCTAGTGCACCAAAGGTTACACCCATTAACGTGGTAGGCTTAGTGGCGGATTCAAGTTCAAGTAGTGTTAACATGGCTCGTATACAGGTAGTTACTAGGGCACAAGCCTTACAACAAGTAAAATCGACTAAACAATCGAGTCAAATGAATCAATAGAGTCTAGTAAGAGGAAAACAAGAACCTAGAAGGATACCAGGGAGACATCCAATTGTAAGTGGCCTAGAAAGATATCTAAACTAGAAGAAAGCCTGAGAGATGCAATAAAAAAATTTGAAGACATTACATCTCAAAACCCCTCGTATGCCGAAAATCCATCCACAACACTTCATGGCACCCGACCACTCATTGTAAATAGACCGCAACCAAGTTCTGTTCTCGTATAGCCAACCCTAGAAGGCTTAGACATGGTATTCAAGGCCCACCAGGCTGGACTTCAAGAAGGGCCAACAATTGCAAACCTAGACAAGATTTATCCTAGAGCAGATTTAGAGATTCAAGGAAAAAAGATGTGTATGAAAATGGTAGGACTAGCTCAAGCTATGCTAGAGGCCAATCAATTGTTCAATCAAACAAATTCTATCAAACTAGTTTTGCGTTTCTAGGGCTTATTAGAAAGATTAGAGAAGTTGGTAAACAAGCCACATGTTTCTTTGCCACCACAGGCTTAACCAGTTGTTGAGAGAGAAAGGTTAGCAGCAACAAAAGTTTACATTCCTGATTCCATGGATGATGGAGCACCCATTTCAATTGAACAGTACTCTTAAAAGTTCTTGCGAGAAATACAAGAAGAGAAATGGGCCAAGGATAAGGGTAATCCCCCTCCTATTCTTGAATTTGGTGATCTCCATGATCAATTTCCCCAAGACACTCAATCTATTTATGGAGACCAAGTAGAGCAACAATAGGAAGAAAGATTAGATTTTGAATCTAATTCTTTACAAGAGTTGCCACAATTCACATGCCCATGGGAATATAAATCTCTTCAGATCAGAGCTCCCACAATACTGATAAGAAATGAAGACTTAGTTGTTCCAAGAAACCTGGAAGTCATAAACAACACTAAGGTTTAGTATCATCTCACTTTAGAAGAGCTATTCAAAATAAAACCATAGCTATGGAAACATGTGGCAAACCAAGTCCCATAACTTGGTTCCCATGTGTCAAAAGGAGGCTCTAAGTAGAAAGTACTAGAGATGCCTCTAGACAAAATCTGAGACATGAGTGAAGGTGAAGAAGGCAATACTTAACTTCCAATCACCTACCAAGGTTACACTACCAAAGCTATCTTAGATTCAGGTGATGGTGTTCCAATTGTGACCACCTCCTTGCGGAAGCAATGGGGAGAACTCGCATTAAGACCAACTAGAATGAAGCTTCAAATGGTTGACGACCATATTGAAAGACCTCTAGGATTGATAGAAGGGATAACTCTAACCACTTGTGGGGTAGAGTTTGAGCGCACCTTTGCTATATGTGACTTTGGCAAAAATAATGTCTATGAGATGATCCTAGGAAGACCCTTCATATGAAAACTCCAAATAGTACAAGATTGGGGAACCAACTCCTTATACTTGTAGCACTTACAGGTCACAACCAAGGTCAATCTAAAGGAATATACATATAGATATGTATCACCCTTACGATGGAATCCTATCCACAAGGCACAAGAAGATTCAATCTCTATGAGTTCAATAAGTTCTTCGGATCCATGTTGGATGCATGAAGATACTCACTTGTGGATGTGTAAGGTCACAGAGGAAGAGGAAAGACACCTCACGGAAAGAGAAGAAGGAGCTTCTCAAGGAGATAGACCGGTAAGAGACCCAACCTACACACCAATGATCTTTCCACATGAGGAATTTGAGCCTCAGGTTGGGCACAAATCTTAACCACCATGGACATTGCTGTCAATGAAGAATAGAGGACACCTCATTGTGATGAGGAGGGTTATGATATCTCTGTGTTCATGTGTGAGCCCTTGCTAGAAGATTGTGACCCTAGTGGTGTCATAGAAGAAGCAGAGGATGACAATGAGCTAGGGTCCATTGTGATGGATAGTTGCTTTGACTCAGAGGAGCACTATCTAGCTAATTTAAGAGTATATACCCAAAAAGAAGAAGAACCTCTCACAAGCATTAAGACTTTAAATTCAAGGGAGGCAGGAGAAGGCAGTCAAAAGAAAAAGAAAAGAAAAGCAGTGAAACAAGAAGAGGAGGGATCATTGTTTGAAGTACTAGAGAATTTCAAGTAATATGAAGCTGAAGACCAAAAAAATTTGGTAGGAATGCCTAAAAGAGAGGCCATCATAGGAGAATCATATGATAATAAAGAAAAGACCAAAAGAATACATGCGTACATGTGTGTGTGTTTGCATGTGTGTATATGTGTATGTGTCTGTATGTATGCATGTGTGTATATGTGTGTGTATGTATGTGTGTATGTATGCATGTGTGTATATGTGTGGGTATGTATGCATGTGTGTATGTTGAATCGTTAATATAACTCATTTCCTTGGATATATATGTATTTCTCCTGAGAGTCAATCCTAGAATCTTCTTCTTCTTTTCTCCAATTTTGTGCTGAGCTAACCACTCTCTCCGGTTCTTCCTTCTTCTTGTCTTTGCAGCGTACATATCAGCTGCATTGAATTCCATTGTTCATGTTTTCATGTATCTCTACTACTTCCTCTCGGCGTTATGGACGGATGATATGAAGCGCAAGCAACGATACCTGTTCTGGGGAAAGTAAGTCAACCCTCTCATGCTTACCGTAACATCTCGCTTCTCAGCAATGATCCCCATGACATGCCATTGTGCTTCTGCGTAGAGCCTCTTCATTATTCTAATTCTATCACTCCGCCAAAACACGATCTTGCCGCATTCCACAAGTAACTCAGCCGCATTCCACAAGTAACTCGCTTCGATGTTTCGAAAGAAGGATCACTACTCTAAAAGCTTTCTGTGCACTTGCGACGTTTGCTTTTCTGTATTATCTCAGGAGATCCTCAGATTCTCCGAACGCTAACTATATACCATCGACGGCATCACTAAATTTTTTTTTTCTGTGTTTAACGTGGATAAGATAAGCCATTGCTCCTTATTTCTGCTACAGGTACTTAAGCCAAATGCAAATGCTTCAGTTCATCACTAGGTTTGTTTAGGGGAATGCCCATTTTCAAGGCAAGTTTATGACATCGTGACAAAGGCAGAGCGATCTTCATGAGCAAGCCTGAATACATTCCACCTACTACCATTCCTTGACTGGGCATACTATTCTACAAGCACTGCGTGGTCATACTTTGACATGTTATATGGGCATTCACACATATAATTTATAAACATTTTGTTGTCAACCTTGTTATGGTGATTCCAATCTATTTTTGCAAACGAGCTTGATATGTAAGGAGAGTGATACCATTGACGTTTTGACCTCTATTTAGCACTAGTACCTTCCCCGCTTTGGAAAGAGGTTTGGATCCCTGTTTTCGAATGGTCGGCCCTTCCTTAGAGGTCAGTTTGTTTTCATGCGATAAAACTGCATAACATTAATTGGAACGACTTCTCACAATGGTAAAGTTGCAATTTTATCCCACAATACGTTCGATTGTGGTTATGCATACAACTGTTTTTGATTGGAAAGTCCTTTGTAACATTTTTTTGTATCAGGTTTGATTCTCATAAGGTTCCAAACACTCTTTTTTATCCCTTTCTTCCACCATATGCTCTTGAAGATATTATGTGCTTGAATATCCCCCATTCATTCACATCTTCCATGGTTTCCTACTCTTGTATTACCTTAGCAAACCTGAAAAATTCTCGCCTTTGATTTGCATCGAGCATATTTTTAGATCTCATTAAGCATGCTTTTGCATAAATTTCATCCCACATAAATTCATCACCTTTTGAGATACTTATTTTTTTATCAAGATCTTGGCAATTTGGTCGATAACTTCATCATTTGAGATGGAACCATTTTCTTTCAGTGTCTCTCCTATCTCTTTTAATTTTGACAAGCCATTAGCTTTCTTTATGGAACGTATACATGTTAAATTTATTGCAGATGCATATCTCTTGCTACTCTATTGATGAAAAAGGATAGATATAACCTTCCATGGATGTAAATGCACACATAATTTTTATATTGCACTACCTCTTACTTGCTTATTAGTCACTGAAGCTCGAAGCATTCTATCATAGAATAGATTGAAGAACTCCATGAAAGAAATATAGTGTAATTTCCTATTAGATTGTCATCCACTTTGAACAATCGAGTGAGAGCTTTGTAATGCAATTTTTGCTTCTTTCCATATAATACAATGGATAAAGGACTCCTTCAAAAAAACATATAGTGGAATTTTCTATCAAATTTCCATCCACTTTAAACAATCAAGTGACATCCTACTAATGCAAGTTTATAGTATCCCCCCTACTAAGAATCCCATGTTTTTAGAAAGACGAAGGATGCAAGAAGGCTTTAGCTAAAACATAAAACAAAATAGGCCTTTGCCTTTAAGAACGAGTAGTTTTTCTCAAACCCAACCCTTGCTTAGAAAATGCTATTTTCTTTGGTTAGTGAAAGAGCATCACGACATAGTGGTTAGGTACTTTTCTATAGAGGAACTAGATATACATGAATTTTTAAAGCAACGCCATGAAAGCCCAACAATCAAATAAACCCAACAAAAATTACACCACACTTTAATTTATCAACTCTAAATCGGACATAAAAAATTTCATTTGGTGATGTTCCAAAAGTACCCTTGAGATATCTAAGTACTCCCTTAGCTGCAAGTAAATGAGCCCTAGGTGTGTGCATGAATTGAGATAGCACACCAACTCTATATGGTAAGTCACGCTTTGTGATAGTGACATATTTCAAAGGGCCCACTACTGATCTATATAAGAGTGGATCCTAAACTTCATTACCTTCCATTGAATTCAATTTTACATTTACTTCCATTGGGTTGCTCAATGGTTTGCATCCTGTGAGTCCATACTTCTTCAATATATCCAAGGTGTACTTTCTATGAATAAGCCAGATACCATTATCCTTACATATGACTTCAATACCTAAGGAATATCTTAGATCTCCAAAGTTTCAGATCTTGACCTCCTTCCCAAGCGTTTCTTTGATTTCCTCGATGCTTTCTTCATGGCCATCTGTAATAATCAAGTCATCTGCCTACACACATAAGTAGACATATGCTTCAACTTCCCTTTTGTAGAACTTGGCACATAAATTCATCATCTTTTGAGATACTTATTTTTTTATCAAGAACTTGGCAATTGGGTCGATAACTTCATCATTTGAGATGGAACCATTTTCTTTCAGTGTCTCTCCTATCTCTATTTTGACAAGCCATTAGCTTTCTTTATGGAACGTATACATGTTAAATTTATCACAGATGCATATCTGTTGCTACTCTATCAATGAAAAAGGATAGATATAACCTTCCATGGATGTAAATGCACACATAATTTTTATATTGCACTACCTCTTACTTGCTTATTAGTCGCTGAAGCTGGAAGCATTCTATAATAGGATAGATTGAAGAACGCCATGAAAGAAATATAGTGTAATTTCCTATTAGATTGTCATCCACTCTGAACAATCGAGTGAGAGCTTTGTAATGCAATTTTTGCTTCTTTCCATATAATACAATAGATAGAAGGACTCCTTCAAAAAAAAATATAGTGTAATTTTCTATTAAATCGCCATCCAGTTTAAACAATCAAGTGACATCCTACTAATGCAAGTTTAACTTCTTTTGTATCGCCCCTACTAAGAATCCCATGTTTTTAGAAAGACAAAGGATGCAAGAAGGCTTTAGCTAAAACATTGAACAAAATAGGCCTTTGCCTTTAAGAACGAGTAGTTTTTCTCAACTCCAACCCTTGCTTAGAAAATGCTATTTTTTTTTGGTTAGTGAAAGAGCATCAGGATATAGTGGTTAGATACTTTTCTATAGAGGAACTAGATAAACATGATTTTTTTAGCAACGCCATGAAAGCCCAACAATAAAATAAACCCAACAAAAATTACACCACACTTTAATTTATCAACTTTAAATCGTACATAAAAAAATTCATTTGGTGATGTTCCAAAAGTACCCTTGAGATATCTAAGTACTCCTTTTGCACCGTCCCTGGTGCAATTTCTCCCTTATTCTACTTATTTCAAAGAGATCTAGTTATGCTGCAATTACTGTAAAGAAACACGATATGTACAAGGAATGAAGTGCTTCCATTTTGACCTAATTGAGATACTTCTTTACCCTGGAGATATTGACCAGGGGAATCCTTTTACCCTGCAGATCTTCCATATGCACAGCGCCATGTGGCAATACCTTGATTACCTTATATGGTCCTATCCATTTGGGTGCCAATTTAGTTGAAATTGCCGGGACTTGATCCACTAAAACCATGGACCCTTCCTGAACTTCATTGGATCTCAGATACCTCTCATGCAATCTCTTGCGCTCTTCTTGTGTTACCAGAAGTTTCTGCATTGCCCCTTCTCTATATTCTTCTAATGCCACCAATCTCTGAATGGGGGGTTCAATTCCAACGGTTTTGATTCCTATTTCCTTTCTGATAATAAACTCAAATGGGGCCAATGCCTCTTTTCCATATACTAAGCGGAATGGGGTTTTGCCAATGGTTCCCTTCTTCGTGGTTCTGAAAGCCCAAATTGCATCGATCAGTGATAGTGGCCAGGAGCTTTGATGATCGAAAGATAATTTGCGAAGCAGTCCAATCAAAATCTTATTGGAACTCTCTACTTGGCCATTTGCCCTTGGATAGTAGGCACAAGATTTTTTATGGAAGATTTTGTACCTGTCAAATATAAACTGGAGCAATTGATTTACAAAATGTGTGCCCCTATCACTAGTAATTTCCAGTGGGCAACCAACTCTTGAGAAAATACGTTTATACACAAATTTATCTACTGTTAAAGCCGTGCAGTCCACAGTAGCTTTAGCCTCTATCCATTTAGTGGCATAACATGTGGCCATCAAAATATACTTTTTACCTCCTGGTTGACCAGTTGGGCTAATAGGCCCTATGAAATCAAGACCCATCGTTCAAATGGAAGCCATCCGATAGATATGACTAATGGTTGGAAACTCAATCTGGTTGGCGCGGGAGCACACCTCTGGCAGATGTGGCATTCTTTAGCAAACTTGATTGCATCCTTGAAAATATGAGGCCACCATAAACCTTTGTGGATTATTCTATGAGCCGATTCCTCTCCCTTTAGATGTCCTTCACTGTGTGCAGCCTCTAGCAGAAGATTTACCTCCTATGGATAGACACACCTTCTCAATATATCACCCTGACAGTATTTATATAAATTTCCATTTATAAGAGAATATGCTTTGGTTTTCAAAAGCAATCTTCTTTTTTCTACAGGTGTCAAGTGTTCTGGGATCTTTCCAGTAGTAAGAACATGAAGAATTTCATCATACCAACCTATCTGAATTGTTACTAGGAAGAGATTGCTATCCACCAGTTCGTCATTGATACCTGTTGCCTTCTCGCTCATTGTCGTGCTAGACACTTGATCTGCCATGTAGGTCTCTTGTCCTGGCTTAATATGAATATCAAAATTAAATTCTTGAAATAGGAGTAACCATCTCCAAATCCTTCCAGCTACTCTAGGCTTGTTTATCAAATACTTCAAGGGCTGATGATCAGAAATAACAATGAAATGTACACTAAGGAGATAATGTCGGAACTTCTGAAGAGCAAATACGATAGCCAAACCTTCTCTTTCCGTTGTACTGTAATTTCTTTCAGCTTGGTTGAGTAGTCTGCTGGCATAAGAGATAGGTCTATCCACTTTGTGAGATGATGGTTGAGCTAGAACTACACCAACAGCATGAAGACTAGCATCTGTATGCACATGAAATTCCAATGACCAATTAGGAACACTTAAAAGTGGAGCAGTACATAGCCTCAATTTTAGTTCACAAAATGCTTTGCCAGCTTCAGCACTCCATGAGAAAGGGATCTTTTTACTGGTAAGCCTTGATAAGGGCTTAGAAATTTCTGAATACATCCCAAGAAACTTTGCACTTCCTTTGGGCTTTGTGGAATTGGCATGGAAAGAATAGCTGTAACCTTTGCAGGGTCAACAGTTATACCTTCACCAGATACTATGTGACGAAGAAGAGTACCCTTGGTGACCATAAAGTGACATTTATCAGGATTCAATTTCAAATCTGTTTTGAGAAATTGCTCAAAAATTTCTTTTAAATTTTCCAAATGGTCATGGAAATCTTGAACTGCAGCTCTTTTATCTGTACCTGAAAATACTGAAAAGTCATCCATAAAAATTCGTAGAAATGTTGTTAACCATTTGCCCAATATCAGATACATCGTTCTATTAAATGAAGCCAGTGCATTCTTCAAACCAAAAGCCATTCGAGTATAGACATAAGTGCCCCAGGGAGTAACAAAGGCTATTTTGTCCCTATCATCAGGATGGATCACTATCTGATTGTAGCCACTAAAACCATCCAAGAAACTATACAAAGTGTGACCAGGTACTTCCTCAAGTACTTGCTCTGTGAAGGGCTGAGGAAATCCGTCTTGAATAGTCACTTTATTCAAAGCACGAAAATCAACACATACTCTTATTTTTCCACTATTTTTCTTTGGCACAATAACCATAGAAGAAAGCCACCTGGAATGTTCTACTGGCACAATTATACCTGCTTCTTCTAGTTTTGTAATCTCTGCTTTTATTGCCTCTGCATACTTCGGATTGAGTCGATATGGCCTACTTCTTACAGGCGCAGCTCCCTCAACCAAGGGTATCCGATATAATCCAAGCTCTTCTCGTATTCCTGTTAGATCTTTGTAGGACCATGCGAAGACACTTTTGTAAGTAAAGAGCAAAGAAGTTACCTTTTGTAGTAAATTAGGATAATGCCCCAACCAGGATGCCAAATGGACTACTTGAGGGTTCTCTTCATCCCCTAAATTTACTTCTTGAACCAATGTTTCAGGACTGGCCTTGTTTGATAAATCATCTCCACTATATGCAGGAGTGGATTTTAATTTATAATCTGCAACATGTTCTTCCATCCATCCTTGAGGTATATCTGCAAAAGGAAGATCTTCTCTACTCTTAAATTCATAACCTTCTCCCGCCGATACATTTATATTGGTTGCCTCCTCAAAGCTAGTATTTTCCTGCAATTGCTCATTCTCCAATACCTCGTGGTCTTCATTTACCTTATCTGCAACTTCTTCCTCAATTTCATTAATCTCCACTGTGCAACACTCTGCACTTCCCATCATCCAATTTAACAATGTATCATCTTCTTGGGGTAGAGAGGGCATTACCTGAGTATCCACAGTATATCCAGTAGTTTTTCTTGAGGCGAATCCCTCTTCCAAATGTAATTGCAGTTGGCTATTGGTGCTTGTTGAAATCCATAGTTTGTTTTTCCCCCAATCTTGCAAAGCTTTTGCTTGTCTCAGCCAAGGTCTCCCCAGGAGTAAAGGGTAAGAAGTCTCCTGTGGAAGTGCAATAACAACAAAATCCAACACAAAGTGGCAACCCTGTACTATCATCCGTACCTTTTCAATAATGCCCAGAGGCGCAACCCGATGTTGATCTGCTAGTGTAGCTGTAAATGGTGCCATTTTGGTGGGGTTCAAATTTAGTTTCTTCATTGTGAAATCTGGCATCAAATTGATACCAGAGCCTCCATCTATGATCACACCTGTGAGAGTTTCATCCTTTATACAAACAGATAATCTTGAACTTTGGTAGTCTGCTAAGGGTGCAGGAGGAAAATCAACCATGAAACCATCTATATTAGGTGATTGGACCAGGTGAGCAGAGTGTATAATCTTCAGTAAGTCACTTCTTATTTTTGAATCCATCCTTATAAGTTCATATAGACTAACCTTGTGATGAATACCTTTCAAGATCTGTTCAATGTTTACCTCCTGAGTGTTTTCTTGTAGAATTGTTGATTGGCTCCTCATGATAGTAGCCATCTTATCATAAGCTCCTTCAATTTCTACTTGGTCCCTCCATCCTGACTTCTTTTCCTCCTCTTTATCCTGAAATCCTTGTTGTTCCTCCCTATGGATTGCTGCTGCTTGCCTAGCTCTAGTCATCATGGGCATTGCAGAGGATGAAACAGCATAAGACTGAGTGGTTTTCCCTTCTTCATGTGGAGAGACTGCAATCATGTGGATTGGAGCAGGACGACCTCTCGGACAATCTTTGGTATAATGATCCTTGGCCTCTGGACAATGTTGACAAGGAGGTGCATCTTCTGGAAGAGAGCACCTATTTTGCATGTGGCCGTACTCACCACAACAGCACATCAAAGGTCTATTATATCTAGGCTTTGCAGGCCGATTCTCCTCTCTATTTGATGTATCTGAAGTACTAGCATAAAATGAATCCAAATTTTGAGGGTTACCTCTCTGCTGTGTACCCTTAAGGTAGTAGCAATCCCTTGCTTCATGACCGTCCTTTCCACAAAATTGACAGCTTACCTTAATAGGGCAATTAGTATTGGAATGTCCATTGTTGTTACAGATTGTACACCAAATTTGTCTCCTTATATCTTGTGTGGTCTTGAAATCTTCTAACTCTCGGCGAAGTTGGGCTACTTCATCATCAGTGCGTCGCAGTGGTGGCAAGACCTTCTCTTCTTGTTGATTTTGTTGCATCTTCAATGCTTCCAGTTCCCTTCTCAGTTGCTCAATCGGATCCAGGTCTGCAGCATACTTTGGTTGTATATCCCCTTCAAAATGTTGCCTTGCTTCTTCAATGCGTGATGCCGCTGCAACAAAATCATTGAGGGGCGCATCCAATCTAAGAGACTCACGAAGCTTCTGCTGAGATGACCTGGGCAGAGCCTTTTCAACCCACTTTTTAACCAAGAAGTCACCGGGAGCATGTGGTAAACGTGCAACAAGTGCTTTTGTTCTAGTGTGAAGTTCATGAAAAGATTCACCTGGTCTTAGCTTCAAATTCTCTAGCTGATCTAGAGCTCTTTCCGAAGAATCACTTGGTCTGAATGTTTGTGAGAACGCCGCCTTCAGAGCTTCCCATGTAGTGAAATGGCCATCTGCATATTGACTATACCATTTATCTGCAAGACCCTCCAATGTGGATGGAAAAAGTGCCAGCATTGCATCCTCTCTATTTTGCAAACCTCATCCACGGCATAAAGAGATGAATCTCCTCACATGATCATCAGCATCCTCATAAGCATGTCCCTTGAAGGTAGGGAATTTGATATTTAATCTGGAGAGCAAATGAGAGAGATCCTCCATTTGTACTGGTGTTTCTTCGGACGTATGTGAGGAGAAGTCTAGAGTTCTCCTATACCCCTCTTTTGACAATGGTGTCGCACCCAAATCAATAGATAAATTTAGGGAGGACAGAGGGGAGGTAGACTCACTAGTCGTGGTTTTGGCTAACTTGTTAAGGCTCCTCCAAACACGAAGAGACTGCTTATCTGCTCGTGTATGGGTCATGTACCTATTTACAAATGTAATATGGCCAAATCCCTCTCACAGAAATGCAAAGGTCCCACCTGGCGTGCCAAACTGTAGAGGAGGTACTAGGGTATCCTCTTTTATTCAAAAGTAGAGAATGAAGGTTAAACACATCCAGTACGTCGCCTACTCAAGGGGGGTTCTCTTTAGGGAAGTATACCCTTTAACATTTCTGTGAGCAAGTAGAGGTAAATAAATGCACAAAGGTTGTACGTACTCCAGAAAACATCAACAACATGTGACTAAAAAGACCATCCACTTCTCGATTCAAATAAGATTGATTACAAGGTTGGGCAAATAAGATGGATTACAAGGTTGGGCAGAGTGATGCTCAAAAGCGCAAGCTTAGGGCTAACGAGCCACCAGAAAAGAAAAAGAATCCAAGCTACTCTCTTACACTATAGTGCTCATAGCCCTCCACTGAGAAGCCTACCCTCTGTATACACACTACAGAGTAGCTCCTACAATAGGCTTGAAACCACCAAGTGCAAAAGAGGACTTCTGCACGTATGCACGAACCACTGTATCTCCAAAATTGTCCTTGTACTTCTACCCAAATGAACACAAATCCATTGTTTTTATAGGCCCCAATAGGTCAAGAGGGCCTTGCTTCACGTCCACTGATCACGTGACGGTGGATTGCCCAAAATTGGGGGGTAGGTCAAATATTCCACTTGATTTGAGTTGGATCCACAAAAATAGGTAGTGGCCGTGAAGGGTTGGCGGCGACTACTTTCACTTTTAACCATTCCACTTTAATTTCAAGTCCTATTTATCTCCGATGGTGACTGATAAATGTTGAGCACACTGAACTCTCACACCAGAAGCAGCTTCTTCCTCCTCTTCCTAAGCCTCATGCATGGGTTGTTGTTGTTTCCTTCTCATTTCTTCTTCCATGTTAACATTTTGCAGGATGATTTCCTCACATTCATCAAGCTCCATATCTGTCATCTCCTGAGATGGCTTGGAAGGAGGAATTGTCTCCAGAATTGTGCGGGGGTGGATGTGTAATGGCGCGGGTGTGTGTGTGTGTATGTGTGTGAGGGGGGGGGGGGTGTGTGTATATCGCATGGGTGTGTGTGTGATTGTGTGGGGGTGTGGTGCATGTGTGTGTGAGAGTGCCTGTGTGTGGATGAGGTCATGTATGTGTGTGAGTATGTGTGAGTGAGTATGTGTGAGTGAGTATGTGCGGATGTGTGTGAATGTATGGATGTGTGTGTGTGTATATGTGTGGTTGTGCATGTGTGGTGTGTGTGTGTGTGTGTGAGGGTATGTGTGTGTATGCATGTGTGTGGGGGGGGGGGCGCATGTGTGCAGGTGGCGGGAGTGGGCAGCAGATGTGAGAGGGGGAGTGTGAGGAGGAACAGGCGGGGGTGGGGAGTGTGAGGAGGAACAGCGGGGGTGCTGCGGGGGCTGGCGGAGGTGCGGGGGGGGGGGGGGGGGGGAACTGGCGGAGGGTGTGGGCGGGCTACTGCAGAGGCTGGCAGGGTTGAGGGACTGAGCGGGGCGGGACTATGCGGGCTATTGCGGAGTTGCAGCGGGGTGAGGGGGCGGAGGGTGGCGGGGAGTTGCGGGGAGGGTGCGCGGGGGATGGCGGGGTGGGGCAACGGGATTGGTGGGAGAGAGAGAGAGAGAGAGAGAGAGAGAGAGAGAGAGAGAGAGAGAGAGAGAGAGAGAGAGAGAGAGAGAGAGAGAGAGAGAGGGAGAGAGGGAGGGGGGGTTCACGTGGGGCAGCGGGGAGAGAGAGAGAGAGAGAGAGAGAGAGAGAGAGAGAGAGAGAGAGAGAGAGAGAGAGAGAGAGAGAGAGAGAGAGAGAGAGAGAGAGAGACAGAGAGAGGGGTTCACATGGGGTAGCGGGGAGAGAGAGAGAGAGAGAGACAGAGAAAGAGAGAGAGAGAGAGAGAGAGAGAGAGAGAGAGAAAAAAAAAGGGAGAGAGGGAGAGGGACCGAGAGAGGGGGAAAGAGAGAGAGGGGGGAAGAGAGGGGGAGAGAGAGAAAGAGAGAGAAAGAGAGAGAAAGAGAGAGAAAGGGAGAAGATGAGGGGGTAGGCTATGAGAGAGAGAAAAAGAGAGGACGAGAGAGAAAGAAAGGCCGAAAGAGAGAGGAAAAGAGAGTAGTAAAACAATTTAACCGAGGTGGCACCGAAAGTGAAAGCAACAATTGCCCAGAACTCAATTTTGACAGTTGTAATGGAACAGAGCACTCCCTGAAGCTGCAGCCCAAGGCATTTGAGAGCTTTTCTCCCAATCTCGGCAACCGTTACTTATCTAAAGAGATATCACAGGCCTACAAGTTACAAACAATTGCCTTTCCATTGCTTGAATTTCTCTTCTATCTTCTTCGGTCCTCCTGTCACTTAACTACAAGTAAATGAGCCCTAGGTGTGTGCATCGATAGAGATAGTACACCAACTCTATATGGTAGGTCAGGCTTTGTGATAGTGACATATTTGAAAGGGCCCACTACTGATCTATATAAGAGTGGATGTTAAACTTCATTACCTTCCATTGAGGTCAATTTTACATTTACTTCCATTGTGTTGCTCAATGGTTTGCATCCTATGAGTCCATACCTCTTCAATACATCCAAGGTGTACTTTCTCTGCATAAGCTAGATACCATTATCCTTATATATGACTTCAATACCTAAGCAATATCTTAGATCTCTAAAGTCTGAGATCTTGACCTCCTTCCCAAGCCTTTCTTTGATTTCCTTGATGCTTTCTTCATGGACATCTGTAATAATCAAGTCATCTACCTACACACATAAGTAGACATATGCTTCAACTTCCCTTTTGTAGAATAATGATGGATCACCTTTGATTTCTTTGTAACCACAATTGATCATGTAGTCTACAATCCTTTGATTCCATGCCCTTGGGGCTTGCTTGAGACCATATGCTACCTTCTTAAAATCTACAAACGTAATCATACGTGGTTTTATATACAAACCCTTATGGTTGGTCCATGTATACTACCTCCTCTAACTCACCATTTAGAAAAGCATTTTTCGCATCAAGTCAATACATCATCCAATACTTTTTGGATTCAATAGCAAGAACTATTTTGATGGCAGTTATCTTAGCCACAAGGCTAAATGTTTCTTCATAATCCACTCCATATATATGAGCAAAGCCTTTAGCTACAAGCCTAGATTTATACCTAGCCATGCTACAATCTGAATGCTTCTTTACCTTATATACCCACTTGTTTCCAATGACTTTCATACACTTCTTCTTCGGCACTAATATCCAAGTGTGATTTTTGGATCTCAAAATGATCTTTGACCTGCAAGTTATAGCTCCTCCTTGGAACATTGGCACTAGACCTTGATCCACTAGATATGCGTAAGACCTCTGATGCCATGATGGTAGAAAATAGAATAGAATGATAATGGAGCTAGAAGAGTCAAAACACCACTAAGGCTCAAAGAAGGTTGACCAAGTGTGAGATTCTAGGAGAGAATTCAACAATCTTCCTAGCAAAATGAATTACTGAACAATAATGACCAACCTGAAGGATTATGTGAGAATAAATGTGATCACACCAATAAGTGTATCAAGGAGTAAATCGACCATTATAGAGTTGACAAAACCAAAAAAATTGGAAAAATTTTGCGAGATTATCCTCTGCAAAATGAGCATATGACTAGTGTCAAAATCTCATAAAACTACAAGTACTAACATGTTTACCTGCATAGTGAATCAGTGACTCCACTACATATAACAGTTAGCCAAAAGAATCCAACTAGGCTTATCAAGCACCTATGAACAACTATCATACATCTCTTATGGTGAGGTTGGGTAAGTCTTCCACCTGCATCAAGGAAGAGATCCGGACATCTGAGTGTCTCGCAATTAAGAAAACCTCACCATGACCCTCTTTATCAAATGTAAAAGGCTTTATGCAAAAACATAATTGCTATATCAATGACCACATGGATGTACATAAGTAGTATCCATAGAAGCATACATAGTATATATGTGCTCAATATATGCAGTAAAATGACACTGAAAGGCTAAATGCACAACCCAAAAAGTAGCCCACAATACCTCCAAGTGTCTATCAACTTTGTTGTTTAGGTTAAAAAGAAAGTGCATAAATTTGTAGTGGCTACTCCCACCACAACTAAAAACCTTTTGAGAAACTTGTAGTTTTACGAGTGTGGCTGAAAACTGTTAGTTTATGATCAATGTCTACCCCTCATGATTCTATGCACATTTTTAATGCCCCCATTATGAGGAGAAGCCAAGCGTGCATTATCCAATTGATGGGAATCCCAACTTGCATGTTAGATGGTCATATTGGACCATCTAAGGTATTGTAAGGAAAGGGAGTTACCAGGGTCCTCAATTGTGGGGTCCGAGGCAGCAGTGAGTAGCCTGGACTGAGGGGTCGAAGGGGGCCTGGGAAATTTCCTCAATACAAAGCCCACCAATTGTAGCTGCACAGCGTAAGCCACTATGGAAGTGGGCACAAGAGCTCTTTGATGATCACAATCCACATATAGATTACCAGAATAATCCTCAGATGGATTACAAAGATCAAAGACAATAGAGGCGCAAAGAAGAGCCTCAGAACACATTGTTTACATGGCTTTAGTGTCAGATATCATGGGCTCAATAAAGGAACCTACCACCATTGAAGAAGCCCTTGATGATCTAGGTTGGAGAGCGGCAATGCAGTGTGAGTATGATAGTATACTCAAAAATGATACATGGGATCTAATCGCCTTGCCACCAAAGAACAAGGTAATAGGTACTAAATGGATTTGAAAAGCTAAGTATAAAGGAGATGGAACATTAAAAAAGTATAAGGCAAGATTACTTGCACATGTTTTTTCACAAATCAAAGGATTTGATGTTCAAAAAACTTTTGCACCAACAACACACATGACAACAATTTGGACGGTACTTGGAATAGCTGCACAAAAGACCTGACCTATTTTCTAGATGGATATCAAATTTGCATTTTTGAATGGTCACCTCAAGGAGGAGGTATATGTATCTCAACCACCAGGTTTTGAAGTGCCCAATTCAGAAAATAAAGTTTGCAGGTTGAAGAAAGTTTTCTATGGACTTAAGCAAGCTCCACGGGCTTGGTACCAATGGATAGATAATTTTTTAAAAAATATGGGTTTTGAAAGAAGTACTTCTGATGCTAACTTGTATGTAACGAAAAGGGATAACAAGCTAGTTGTTGTCATTCTATATGTAGATGATTTGATCATTATAGGAGATCCTCAAGAACTCATCAATCAAACTTGGATCAGCTTGGGAACTAAGTTTGAAATGATAGACTTAGGTCTACTCCATTTTTGCAAAGGAAGGATGGCATTTTCATCTCACAACAAAATAATGCCAAAGAAATTCTCAAGCAATTTGGAATGATGGATTGCAACCAACTAGCACACCTATGGAGGTAAATCATAAGCTATCTGTGGATTATAACATGCGTGATGTAGATGCTAAGAAGTATAGGAAGCTCATCGAAAGTCTTATTTTTCTGTGCAACACTAGACCAGACATTTGCTATGCTGTTGGAGTGTTAAGTAGGTTTTCAACAAACCTAAGGAGAGTCACTGGAATGCTAGAATGTGAATTCTAAGGTACATTGCAAGAACCTTGGATTTTTGTATTTTTTATACCACAGGCTTGTTTTTCTCTTGTGAGGCAGTCTGGTTAAGGAGAATTCTTGCAGATCTAGGCTTTCCCTCAAATATGGCGACTGTACTCAAGTGTGATAATCAACATTGTATGGCTATTGCAAAGAACCCAGTATCTCATGCTCACACCAAGCACATAGAAGTACAGTACCATTACATTCGTGAGCTAATTGAAGATTAAATTGTTGAGCTAGAATATTGCCCAACAGAGGCAAATTGTGCTGACATATTCACTAAAGCACTTGGAAGAGAGAAGGTCAACAGGTATCTTCAACAGATGGGCATAGGATCAAGACCTACTTGATTTATCATTGGTAAACATTGAGGGTGGGTGTTAATATATGATCAATGTCTACCCCTCATGATTATATGCACATTTTGTAATGCCCCCATTATGAGGATAAGCCAAGCATGCATTGCCTAATTGATGGGAATCCCAACTTGCATGTTGGATGAAGGTCATATTGGACCATATAAGGTATTTTAAGGAAAGGGAGTAACTAGGGTCCCCAATTGTGGGGTCTGGGGCAGTGGTCAGCAGCTTTGGCTAGGCGGTCCAAGGGGGCCAGCGGGCCCCCTAGCTGGGGGGTCCCAGGTGGGGTAGCAACCCCGATGCCACGGTAAAGGGAATATTACATGGAATATTCCTTATCGGATTCAGAAATCATTTATATTTTTTAGGTTGGTTCAACCGGCCTAAACCGTGTATTGCAATTACGCCGACAGTGGCCGCCCACGCTCTACTACCCATGTCTTGCCATCCATGAAAGGCCATCCATGATCCTATATTTACATGAATTCTACACTACTTGAGACATCAAATTGAGCCACCATATGTCTACCTTGTATCTCCCTATCTAGAGTTGTCTAGATCACCATTTAAGCTCTACCCTGAGAGCACACGGGTGGACACTGCGATCATCTTTGTACTTGCTGTTAGTAGAAAATTGTTGAGATTCTCCTACATCTGTTATCTTCTCTACTACTGCTCCTTTGTTATATTGCGTAACTATTGTCTTACAAAAAAATGGCCCCAAAGGTGAATAATTATTTTTGAAGAAGTACAAAGAACACTCTTCTTGATGTTCTTGAACCTGTGTGCAGATACCTATGCATGAAAGTACTCCAAAATGGCTCCAAAAATCACCCCAAAAATGCTTCAAAAATAGGTTTTGAAAGCAAAGAATGAAACTTTGAGGGACCAAAACATGTTCAAGGTAATGTTTACCTTAGTCTTTCCCCTTCTTCAGACACCACAAGAGTGTAGCTTAGTTGCAAGAGATTGCCAAGGTTAAGCGATCTATGGGGGGAACAATACTGGGATGGATGACCTCCTGAGACGTATCGAGAACCTCTATCTTCCTTGATCGTTGAGGCCCTCCCTTGCACGCAACCAATAGTAATTTTGGTGACTTGCATGACAAGGTATGCCAAGGTATATGCCTTGGTCACCATCTTAGTCATAAGACTTGGAGAAAGCCTTGGGTGGGTGTGCATCATAGTGTGCTTTCCTTCTCAAGAGCTCCACGATGATCTCCTCTGAGTAGAAAACAAAGCTCCAGGTGTCGCACATGATACTCTAAATAAATGCTACAGAATACGCAAAAAAACACAGCACATAGGGAGCACGAACACAAAATTCTTAGGTGTTATACAAATTTAGTCAAACTTACAATCTGTAGCTCACTAGATCACTATATGTTTTATTAAAGAGCATATAAAAAGACATGTCTGGTGGCCATTTGGTATTTCACATGGACATTAATGATAACATAAGAAGATTTTGATTCTACTTTGATACCACTTGTAGGATTTCGTCAAACACAAGTTATCCTTAATCTCAAGTTTTTGATACTTGACAATAGTGCAAGAGATAGAGAGATAGATAGATAGACAAATCTTGCACAAGATAAGAGAAAATCTAACACAAAAGAGTAGACAAGATATGACTCAGAGAAAGAGAAGTTTTGATATTATAAGATTGAATCAATGGAAACAATAGCTTTGGAAAATAGGTTCTTGAGAAAGCCTCAACCTCCTAACCATCCCAAAGCTATCACAATCTCATTCACACTCACATTCTTAGTCACACTCTCACTCTCAGTCTCTCTCTTATTCACAAGGTGATTCTCTAATAATCGGCCTCTTTCTGCTTGACACAACAAATCTACTTCAAAAGAGAGTTTATCCTCAAGGAAGTGCATGATCCACCAAAGATAGAAAAAGTTGGCTCTCATCATGTTGCATGTAAAACTTTTGCAAAAAACATGCATTTTGTAAGGGTCAAGTGGTTTCTTTAGGGTTACCTATCCAAGAATAGAAGAAAAATAACAAAACAATATATCCAAAGACATTCATAAGTGTGCATAGCAACACACATGCTTCAAAACCATGAATTTGAATAGAAATAGAGAAGCCCACATTTTTCTTAAAATTTTTTAAGTACCTAAAGAATCGGCACTTTCCAAGCCCTATAACTAAAAAATAATGAGGAATTAGCCGAAGTTTGCAAGACACAAAAATGTTCAACTCTCTGATCTACACAATAGTATTAGAGATGACCTAGGTCCAAATCCGGCTCCAAGTATCACTTTTGGGCCTACAAGTTTAGAGATTCTAGAGAGAGAATAACATGAAGGCATTATTTTATAGTCAACCAAATGTACAGCCTTAAACGAGGTACTTAAAACATGATTCACAAAAATTTCACATAGGTACTTTTATTCTCTTGTGCATGCTCTACCTTTCTCTCATACAAAACATTTCTCTTAATTCTTTGATCTTCACGTTCAATTTTCAACAGGAAACATGATGCATGTAAGGTTTAGAGAGAGAATATAAACTTTTCATCCCTTAATTTGGCCTATATGCATAAAACTAATTAATTATTCATTCTAAATATTATTCCCACAATATATTGAAAAAGTTGAAAGTGAATTATTTCACTACTGAAAGGCCTATTATGATTCTTCCCCACTTTGAAGAAGTCTATCGTTAGTGTTGGAAAGAAGCATAATGTGCCAAAAAGTCATCTAAGTTCACCCAAGTCAAATCTTCAATTGGATGTGAGTGCCCTTTCACAAAAATCTCTACTATAAATCTTTTTTTTGAGTAATCTTCCCTCATTTCTAGTACTATTTTAAGTTGAAGCTCAAAAGAGACATCATCTTTCAGCTTATAGTTATCTTGCAAAACATGAGAAACATTAGGTACATATCTTTTAAGTAAGCTAAGATGCAATACAGGATGCACATTTAAAAGTTCAAGTAATTCCAACAAATAAGAAAGAGATCCAATCTCTTTCAAAACGTTAAAAGGATCAGTGTATCATGGAGAAAGTCTACGACCCTTCCCTAGAAACAAGTTAGATTGGTGAGGATTGACTTTAAGAAGTACCATATCATCTCTTTGAAATTAAAGTGGTCTTATCTTCAAATAGTGGAATTTCTTTTGTTTTTTATGAGCTTCTTTTATGTGTTGCTTAAATTTTCCAAGTTCTTCATCCATGTTCTCAAGCATTTCTTTAGATACTTCTACTTTATTTGGAAAACCAAAAAAAAATGTGGATTCAAGCAATTATAACCACACATAGCCTCAAATAGATTCATTCTTATAGATGCATGCCATGCACTATTGTATGCAAACTCGACTAAGGGCAAATATTCACTCCAATTATCCTACTTTTCATTCACATACATATGCAACATATCTTCAAGCACCTGATTAACCTTCTTCATTTCCCCATCAGTTTGTGGATGGAAAGTTGTACTCATATGAAGTTGATTTCAAATGGAATCAAATGTTGCTCTCCAAAAGTTTCATGTGAATCTAGAGTCTCTATCAAAAATTATGTTTTTAGGCATTCCATGAAGTCAAAAAAGTTCTTTTACAAATAGTCTTGCAACATTCAAGGAAGTATCAATTTTTTTCATAGGAAAGAAATGTGCCATCTTGGTTACCGATCAACTACCTCAAGTATGCTGTCATGTTTTCTTCTCGCTGTAGGTAATTTAGTGATAAAGTCCATAGAGATAGACTCCCACTTTTGATTTGGAACATCCAAAGGTTGAACCATTCTAGGCATTCTCTTAAACTCAGATTTCTCTCTCTCTTTATCTCTCTCTCTGTTTATCTCTCTCTCTGTTTATCTCTCTCTATTTATCTCTCTCTTTGTTTATCTCTCTCTGTTTATCTCTCTCTATTTATCTCTCTCTTTGTTTATCTCTCTCTGTTTATCTCTCTCTCTTTATCTCTCTCTATCTTTCTCTTTTTCATCTCTCCTTATCTCTCTCTCTCTATCTTTCTCTCTTTCATCTCTCCTTAGTTCTTTCTCTATCTTCCTCTCTTTCATCTCACTTTATCTCTCTCTATCTTTCTCTCTCTCTATCTCTCTCTCTCTCTATCACTTTAAATTCAATAGAGAATAAAACAATCACTTACATGTATGTCCCTCTTTTGGATCATTGTCATCAAAGCGTAATGTATGTCGTCTATCATCAAATTCCAAAGAATCGATGCCAAAAAACTTCTACAAAATCAAAGAGAAGAAAACTTATAAAACATGAAGCATAGAGAAAGACAAAGGGTAAGAGTATGCACACCACTTACCAAGATGCGAGATCTAGAGTGTGTGTGTGTGTAGAGAGAGAGAGATCTGTGTGTGTGTGTAGACAAGACAATGTAGGTCACAATTGTGTTTGGACATACAAGTTCGACAGAAGCAAGCATTACTCAATGTAAAACACGTGCAAAATGTTGATTTTTGTTCTCAGGTTCCCGATATGTTTAAAACATGGCCTCGATATAGGTGTCAGTATAGTCATCGGTATGAGCATCATTAATTTCTAGTAAATTACCGATGCTCATACTGACACTTATACCGATGCCTATACCAATGCTTATATCGATGCGCATACTACCGGTCACGAAACATCTGATGATCAAGTGACCGTCGGTATGCCTAATTACATTTTTCTAACGTTTATACCGACGTCGAGTATGACCATTGGTATAGGCAGCATCGATATGCCCCTCTTATGTTGTAGTGGGTCCACATGCCTATTGTGTTCTCTTTGTTGATATCGGATATGTCCTTGCATGAATTCTAAAGCCTACGTGTGGATCTCCTAGTAAGAAGATTTGGATGTCATTATCTTCAACAGTAAGCATCCTTCAATCTAAGTTTCTAATGGATTCACAAAGTTTTTCCTCACATGTAGATGAAACATCATGTCTCAAATTGATCTTATGAAAAAATTGATCCTAGTAGATCTCGTAAATGCACATGGAAAAATCTAAACCTATAAAGAACGAAAACACATGAAAGGAACACTTGAAAATACTTTTCATCTTTATTTGCTTCAAGATCCTCTAAATTTTTTTATGATTTTCCTTCCTATGATGAATAAAGAGTATGCTAGGAATGCCAATGAAGATAGTCAATGCCAAAGGTCTGATTAGATAATAAACACTTTTACTCTATAAATATTCATGGGTAGTTCTCAAAGTCTTTCTCGATATAACATTTTTATGTAAAACTCTTTACATTGTTAATACTTTCTCGAAACTATAATAGATCGTTCCATCTTCTTAACGGCAATTTGTTGCTTCATCGACATAGTGGTTGCAATTGATTGTTACTAATATGCACATATGATCGTTCATGTGCAAGTTTTTGCATGTAATGGGCACAAAAAAAACTATGCATAAACTTTATATATTTGGTAAACAATTACATACAGGATTTTTGTAACAACATTACTCTACATGCTCTTTTGCATAGATATTCATGTATAGTCAATGCTGTTGAAATAGGCTTTACCCAAAAGATAACCAAATTCCCAATCATCCAGATATCTATGTATGTATGTATTTACATATGCTATGATATAAGACAATGTGTAACTAAAATTCTTTCCATAGACACTTAAACGTATTTTATGGCGATAAGGATAAATATTCACAAAATTTATTGTAAGAAGTGGATGCTAAATCAGCATCACATTCATTATTCAGCATAAATCTTTGTAAATCAGTTCATTAGGAATCAAGTATATGTAAGAATTCCATTCATGCTTCTTTTGCTTTGTAACAATCTTCGTATCTATTCCCTCTTTCTCTGCGGATTTACAAGCCCTAGAATGTGTGGCACTTTATCTTCTTTGAACGAGGATTCAACTCGCAATCACAAAGAGAGCTACCAAAATGTGCCCTTATCTACTTAATGATGGCCATGTTTTACATATGTGCCACGCTGCTTCTACATGAAGTGGTGCCATGCTTTAGCTTAAACCTTTGTTTCACCATGCATTTGTGGTGAAACTTCGCATCTCGTGACAATTGAGGGAAGGCCCCCTTCTCGATGCTCATCCGTATGCCCCAACAGATTGGAGAGCGGTAGACATAGATTTTGGGAAAATCGCTGCTTGCATGAAAGTCTTCCACATTAGGATCGCCTTGCACCGAAGTCGTGCAGATTATGCATGCGTCGGTCGGGAGAATGTACAAGGACTGTATATAAGAGCCTGCGGAGGCCTAGGGAAGTAATTTGAGGCTCACGGAATAGAAAGGGAAGCTTACAGAAGTTTCGTCATGGCAGTATCCGTCGGCAACGAAGTCCTGACCGCACTGAGAAACAAATATGAGGTTTTCGATAATGTGGTTGCGATGTCCGTCCGCAGAGCGTTATTTTTGCTGGGGGTGCCCTTGAGGAATGCAGCGGCATTGCCTACAAGGGGCCTGCCAGCCGTGGATAGTCCCACCCCGCTTATCAGTATGCTGGCTCTCTACATTTTCTGTGTTGTTGGAGGACTAGGCGCTATACGTGTGGCTGCTGCTCCACGCGAAGGTTCCATGTCCAAGGAGGCAGAAGCAGAACGAGGAAGATGTCGACGACAAGAGCCCTCAGCCCTTCGCTACCTTGTTCTCGCCCACAACGCATTCTGCACTTGTTTGAGCTTTTACATGGCCTACGGCCTCCTTTCTTCGGCTTACAACCTTCGGTACGTAATGTGTACACATTCTGTGGGTCCTCTTAAGTTGCCTATCCAATTTGAATCGCAGTTGTATATTGGGCATTAAGCTCTCTCTCTCTCTCTCTCTGCGCCTCTGCTTGTCATCCTTCGACCCATTTATTCTGTAGGCATGACTAATGCATGGTATTACTCCATTGTCATAACGTCGAATGTGGGATGGTTGAAACTTGTGTTTACAGATATTCTGTCTGGGGAAATGCCTACAATGAAGAAGAGAAGTCGGTAATTGTACCCCCCTCTAAATTTTATGATTGGCTGCGTTTACGCTAAACTCATTTTGTCTCCTACTTTGTCGGATTAACAGATGGCCCATTACATTTATGTTTTCTACATGTCCAAGATGGTAGAATTCCTAGACACGGTAAGAATCGTGTTGTTTGGAAGTACACACATATGTTTTCTCTTAGATAGTTGTCGTTGATTCGATGGAGCTTCTGGGTGGGTGGATAGATCATCATGTTGCTGAAACGAAACGTCCGACAAGTCACAGTGCTACACGTTTAACATCATGTCTCTGTCGCAATAATCTTTGGACACTTGTTGAATCGTTAATATAACTCATTTCCTTGGATATATATGTATTTCTCCTGAGAGTCAATCCTAGAAACTTCTTCTTCTTTTCTCCAATTTTGTGCTGAGCTAACCACTCTCTCCGGTTCTTCCTTCTTCTTGTCTTTGCAGCGTACATATCAGCTGCATTGAATTCCCTTGTTCATGTTTTCATGTATCTCTACTACTTCCTCTCGGCGTTATGGACGGATGATACGAAGCGCAAGCAACGATACCTGTTCTGGGGAAAGTAAGTCAACCCTCTCATGCTTACCGTAACATCTCGCTTCTCAGCAATGATCCCCATGACATGCCATTGTGCTTCTGCGTAGAGCCTCTTCATTATTCTAATTCTATCACTCCGCCAAAACACGATCTTGCTTCATCCGCCCCAAGATCGACACAGACATAATACACCTCAGCCGCATTCCACAAGTAACTCGCTTCGATGTTCCGAAAGAAGGATCACTACTCTAAAAGCTTTCTGTGCACTTGCGACGTTTGCTTTTCTGTATTATCTCAGGAGATCCTCAGATTCTCCGAACGCTAACTATATACCATCGACGGCATCACTAATTTTTTTTTTTCCGTGTTTAACGTGGATGAGATAAGCCATTGCTCCTTATTTCTGCGTACAGGTACTGAACCCAAATGCAAATGCTTCAGTTCACGATCAACATGGTCCAAGCAATGTACTCCATCATTTTCAAATCCCCATACCCACAGTTTCTTTGCAAGGTATTTACAACAGATGCGTACAGTAACCCCATGTGTGCCAAATCAAAAGGTTAATTTTTCTTTCAAAATTTTCTCTCACGACTATGTTCATTGCCTTTTGCAGATATTGCTGGGCTATATGATCTCGTTGCTTATCCTATTCTAGAACTTCTACACTAAGAAGTACAAGCTTCCAAAGCAACACCATCACTAGGTTTGTTTAGGGGAATGCCCATTTTCAAGGCAAGTTTATGACATCGTGACAAAGGCAGGGCGATCTTCATGAGCAAGCCTGAATACATTCCACCTACTACCATTCCTTGACTGGGCATACTATTCTACAAGCACTGCGTGGTCATACTTTGACTGGGCATACTATTCTACAAGCACTGCGTGGTCATACTTTGACATGTTATATGGGCATTCACACATATAATTTATAAACATTTTGTTGTCAACCTTGTTATGCTGATTCCAATCTATTTTTGCAAACGAGCTTGATATGTAAGGAGAGTGATACCATTGACGTTTTGATCTCTATTTAGCACTAGTGCCTTCCCCGCTTTGGAAAGAGGTTTGGATCCCTGTTTTCGAATGGTCGGCCCTTCCTTAGAGGTCAGTTTGTTTTCATGAGATAAAACTGCATCACATTAATTGGAACGACTTCTCACAATGGTAAAGTTGCAATTTTATCCCACAATACGTTCGATTGTGGTTATGCATACAACTGTTTTTGATTGGAAAGTCCTTTGTAACATTTTTTTGTATCAGGTTTGATTCTCATAAGGTTCCAAACACTCTTTTTTATCCCTTTCTTCGACCATATGCTCTTGAAGATATTATGTGCTTGAATATCCCCCATTCATTCACATCTTCCATGGTTTCCTACTCTTGTATTACCTTAGCAAACCTGAAAATTTCTCGCCTTTGATTTGCATCGAGCATATTTTTAGATCTCATTAAGCATGCTTTTACATAAATTTCATCCCACATAAATTCATCATCTTTTGAGATACTTATTTTTTTATCAAGAACTTGGCAATTTGGTCGATAACTTCATCATTTGAGATGGAACCATTTTCTTTCAGTGTCTCTCCTATCTCTTTAAATTTTGACAAGCCATTAGCTTTCTTTATGGAACGTATACATGTTAAATTTATTGCAGATGCATATCTCTTGCTACTCTATTGATGAAAAAGGATAGATATAACCTTCCATGGATGTAAATGCACACATAATTTTTATATTGCACTACCTCTTACTTGCTTATTAGTCACTGAAGCTGGAAGCGATCTATAATAGAATAGATTGAAGAACTCCATGAAAGAAATATAGTGTAATTTCCTATTAGATTGTCATCCACTTTGAACAATCGAGTGAGAGCTTTGTAATGCAATTTTTGATTCTTTCCATATAATACAATGGATAAAGGACTCCTTCAAAAAATCATATAGTGTAATTTTCTATCAAATTTCCATCCACTTTAAACAATCAAGTGACATCCTACTAATGCAAGTTTATAGTATCCCCCCTACTAAGAATCCCATGTTTTTAGAAAGATGAAGGATGCAAGAAGGCTTTAGCTAAAACATAAAACAAAATAGGCCTTTGCCTTTAAGAACGAGTAGTTTTTCTCAACCCCAACCCTTGCTTAGAAAATGCTATTTTCCTTGGTTAGTGAAAGAGCATCACGACATAGTGGTTAGATACTTTTCTATAGAGGAACTAGATATACATGAATTTTTAAAGCAACGCCATGAAAGCCCAACAATCAAATGAACCCAACAAAAATTACACCACACTTTAATTTATCAACTCTAAATCGTACATAAAAAATTTCATTGGGTGATGTTCCAAAAGTACCCTTGAGATATCTAAGTACTCCCTTAGCTGCAAGTAAATGAGCCCTAGGTGTGTGCATGAATTGAGATAGCACACCAACTCTATATGGTAGGTCACGCTTTGTGATAGTGACATATTTCAAAGGGCCCACTACTGATCTATATAAGAGTGGATCCTAAACTTCATTACCTTCCATTGAAGTCAATTTTACATTTACTTCCATTGGGTTGCTCAATGGTTTGCATCCTGTGAGTCCATACTTCTTCAATATATCCAAGGTGTACTTTCTCTGCATAAGCCAGATAACATTATCCTTACATATGACTTCAATACCTAAGGAATATCTTAGATCTCCAAAGTTCGAGATCTTGACCTCCTTCCCAAGCGTTTCTTTGATTTCCTCGATGCTTTCTTCATGGCCATCTGTAATAATCAAGTCATCTGCCTACACACATAAGTAGACATATGCTTCAACTTCCCTTTTGTAGAACTTGGCACATAAATTCATCATCTTTTGAGATACTTATTTTTTTATCAAGAACTTGGCAATTGGGTCGATAACTTCATCATTTGAGATGGAACCATTTTCTTTCAGTGTCTCTCCTATCTCTATTTTGACAAGCCATTAGCTTTCTTTATGGAACGTATACATGTTAAATTTATCACAGATGCATATCTGTTGCTACTCTATCAATGAAAAAGGATAGCTATAACCTTCCATATATGTAAATGCACACATAATTTTACTATTGCACTACCTCTTACTTGCTTATTAGTCGCTGAAGCTGGAAGCATTCTATAATAGGATAGATTGAAGAACGCCATGAAAGAAATATAGTGTAATTTCCTATTAGATTGTCATCCACTCTGAAAAATCTAGTGAGAGCTTTGTAATGCAATTTTTGCTTGTTTCCATATAATACAATAGATAGAAGGACTCCTTCAAAAAAAAATATAGTGTAATTTTCTATTAAATGGCCATCCACTTTAAACAATCAAGTGACATCCTACTAATGCAAGTTTAACTTCTTTTTGTATCGCCCCTACTAAGAATCCCATGTTTTTAGAAAGACAAAGGATGCAAGAAGGCTTTAGCTAAAACATTGAACAAAATAGGCCTTTGCCTTTAAGAACGAGTAGTTTTTCTCAACTCCAACCCTTGCTTAGAAAATGCTTTTTTTTTTTGGTTAGTGAAAGAGCATCAGGATATAGTGGTTAGATACTTTTCTATAGAGGAACTAGCTATACATGATTTTTTTAGAAACACCATGAAAGCCCAACAATCAAATAAACCCAAAAAAATTTGCACCACACTTTAATTTATCAACTTTAAATTGTACATAAAAAACTTCATTTGGTGATGTTCCAAAAGTACCCTTGAGATATCTAAGTACTCCCTTAACTACAAGTAAATGAGCCCTAGGTGTGTGCATGGATAGAGATAGTACACCAACTCTATATGGTAGGTCAGGCTTTGTGATAGTCACATATTTCAAACGGCCCACTACTGATCTATATAAGAGTGGATCCTAAACTTCATTACCTTCCATTGAGGTCAATTTTACATTTACTTCCATTGTGTTGCTCAATGGTTTGCATCCTATGAGTCCATACTTCTTCAATACATCCAAGGTGTACTTTCTCTGCATAAGCTAGATACCATTATCCTTATATATGACTTCAATACCTAAGCAATATCTTAGATCTCTAAAGTCTGAGATCTTGACCTCCTTCCCAAGCCTTTCTTTGATTTCCTTGATGCTTTCTTCATGGCCATCTGTAATAATCAAGTCATCTACCTACACACATAAGTAGACATATGCTTCAACTTCCCTTTTGTGGAATAATGATGGATCACCTTTGATTTGTTTGTAACCACAATTGATCAAGTAGTCTACAATCCTTTGATTCCATGCCCTTGGGGCTTGCTTGAGACCATATGCTACCTTCTTAAAATCTACAAACGTAATCATACGTGGTTTTATATACAAACCCTTATGGTTGGTCCATGTATACTACCTCCTCTAACTCACCAAAAGCATTTTTTGCATCAAGTCAATACATCATCCAATACTTTTTGGATTCAATTGCAAGAATTATTTTGATGGCAGTCATCTTAGCCACAAGGCTAAATGTTTCTTCATAATCCACTCCATATATATGAGCAAAGCCTTTAGCTACAAGCCTAGATTTATACCTAGCCATGCTACAATCTGAATGCTTCTTTACCTTATATACCCACTTGTTTCCAATGACTTTCATACACTTCTTCTTCGACACTAATATCCAAGTGTGATTTTTGGATCTCAAAATGATCTTTGACCTGCAAGTTATAGCTCCTCCTTGGAACATTGGCACTAGACCTTGATCCACTAGATATGCGTAAGACCTCTGATGCCATGATGGTAGAAAATAGAATAGACTGATAATGGAGCTAGAAGAGTCCAAACACCACTAAGGCTCAAAGAAGGTTGACCAAGTGTGAGATTCTAGGAGAGAATTCAGCAATCTTCCTAGAAAAATGAATTATTGAACAATAATGACCAACCTGAAGGATTATGTGAGAATAAATGTGATCACACCAATAAGTGTATCAAGGAGTAAATCGACCATTATAGAGTTGACAAAACTAGAAAATTTGGAAAAATTTTGCGAGAGTATCGTCTGCAAAATGAGCATATGACTAGTGTCAAAATCTCATAAAACTACAAGTACTAACATGTTTACCTTCATAGTGAATCAGTGAGTCCACTACATATAGCCAACAGAAGCAACCTAGGCTCATCGAGCACCTATGAACAACTATCATACATCTCTTATGGTGAGGTTGGGTAGGTCTTCCACCTGCATCAAGGAAGAGATCCGGACATCTGAGTGTCTCGCAGTTAAGAAAACCTCACCATGACCCTCTTTATCAAATGTAAAAGGCTTTATGCAAAAACATAATTGTTATATCAATGACCACATGGATGTACATAAGTAGTATCCATAGAAGCATACATAGTATATATGTGCTCAATATATGCAGTAAAATGACACTGAAAGGCTAAATGCACAACCCAAAAAGTAGCCCACAATACCTCCAAGTGTCTATCAACTTTGTTGTTTAGGTTCAAAAAAAACTGCATAAATTTGTAGTGGCTACTCCCACCACAACTAAAAACCTTTTGAGAAACCTGTAGTTTTACGAGTGTGGCTGAAAATTGTTAGTTTATGATCAATGTCTACCCCTCATGATGTTATGCACATTTTTAATGCCCCCATTATGAGGAGAAGCCAAGCGTGCATTATCCAATTGATGGGAATCCCAACTTGCATGTTAGATGAAGGTCATATTGGACCATCTAAGGTATTGTAAGGAAAGGGAGTTACCAGGGTCCCCAATTATGGGGTCCGAGGCAGCAGTGAGCAGCCTCGACTAAGGAGTCGAAGGGGGCAATGGGAAATTTCCAATTCAAGTTCTAGTCTTGTCTCTTGCTCTAGTCTGGTCTAGTCTTGTATCGTGGACATCCTTTCTTGTCTTGTTGTAATCTCATAGTACGAGATCTTGTCAAGTTATTTCTTATATCTAGTCCATATCCCTAAAGGGGTTTATTGTAATTGAGATATCTTGTTTCCTACCTACAATCCTGGGTTGTGGGATCTCATGTATCATCTCTAGCCGAGTTTTCCATACTTATATGTCCCGGGTTGTGGGACTTCTTGTATCGATCATATATTCTTGTATAGTTTTCCCTTTGTCGGTGTTCTTGTAATCATAAGTGTATTTCCGAATTTTTATCTACTGTAGTCAGAGAGCACAATCTAGTGCTCCCTTGACATTTTGGCAAGAGTACCTTCATCAAGACCAAGAACCATGGAGATTATCTGAGAAGAATTTTTTTCTGCACTTAAAGTAATTCAACAACAAGTCCAAGAGATATGAGAGAACCAACAAAGGATTCAACAATAGAGTATTCAAGATGTAATCACAGAACTTCAAAGGAAAATCCAAGAGCTACAGATCAATGTAAGTCAATCTTCTTCAAGTACCACCATGACAACTAACATGAAGAGAAGTCCAAAAGTGAGCATGCCTGAGAAGTTTGATGGGACAAGATCAAAGTTTCGAGGATTTGTGCAACAAGTGAAGCTATTCATAAGGATTCAACCAGACAGGTACCTAGATGATGCTTCTCAAGTAGGACTCATAGGAACTCTATTAGGTGGTCCTGCTCTTTCATGGTTTGCACCTATCCTTGAGAAGGACATGGATATGTTGCATGATTTCAAGGCCTTTATTCAAGAGTTCACATCTTCATTTGGAGGTACCAATTCTTCACGTGTTGCGGAAACAAAGCTAAGGAAGCTACATCAAGGAAATAGACCTGCATCTACCTATGCATCAGAATCCAGACAAATCATTTGTGATCTCACATGGCACGAGGATTATTTGATCAACCAATTTCGATAAGGCTTACGTGACAATGTCAAGGACCTCATGTTAACCATGCCCAAGGTAAATACTTTGAATGAATTCATGAATCAAGCAATTGAGTGTGACAAAAGGTTGTTTGAGAGAAAGCAAGAGAAGAAGATTTATGTCCATGATCGAGAACACAAGTTTACCTCAGTTCCTCAACAACATATGTTGGAAGAATCTGAACTAGAACCCATGCAGCTGGATAACATCAGGGTAAGACGACTTACACCAAAGGAAAGAAAACATCAAAAAGACAATGGGTTATGCTTTTATTGCGGAGATCATGATCATATGGTATTCGAATGTCCTAAGAAGAAGAAGAAGCAAGTTGGAATTAGGACTTCTACAATCACCATCCCACATCAAAAGGATCATCATCAAAATAGGAAAAGGTGTACTACCCATCATGAGAATCATGGCCTTGATTCTACACCTCGCTATACTACAAACCCTTTCCAGTTTCATCATGGATATCCATCATCATCATGTTCTAGTACCACATACCAAGAGCTCTACAAAGACCAAGAGCTACGAGGATTCAAGTTCTAGAAGATCTGACAGTATTATAACTGCTCCTCATGGAACTCCTCGCTTGAGGGGGAGGTGATATCATGGACACAACAAAAACCATCTAAAACCTTAGATTCCATGTTACTTTCCATATATCATTATTGGTTCAGATTTTGGACAAACTAATGCTTCCATTGCTTCTGGAACATGCCAAAACCCTAAGATCGACTGTTTACTCGCTCCATTCTGATATTCAGAGGTCCCATTTTGGATTGATGATATCATGATGACATCATCATTTTGCAACCGCCCTTGAGAACCGCCCTTGAAATCCTATATAAGGGGGCTTGGGCCACATTCATTCTCAGTCTTGCCAATACCAGTCTTGGGAGCTCAAGGAGTCGTGGCCGCCAAGTAAGTACTCTTCAAGTTCCAGTTCTAGTTCTTGTCTTGTTCCTTGTTCTAGTCTAGTTCTTGGACATCCTATCTTGCCCCCTTGTAATCTCATAGTACGAGATCCTGTCGAGTTCTTTCGTGTATCCAGTTCATCTCCCACAAGGGAGTTCTTGTAATCTAGATATCTTGTCTCATACTTACAATCGTGGGTTGTGGGATCTCCTGTATCATCTCTAGTCCAGTTTTCCATACCTATTGGTCCCGGGTTGTGGGACATCTTGTATCAGTCACATATTCTTGTATCATTTTCCCTACGTGGGTGTTCTTGTAATCATAAGTGTATTTCAGAAATCTTGTCTACTGTAGTCAGAGAGCACAATCTAGTGCTCCCCTGACAGTACCAGCTACTCCATTAGCTAGTACAAAATCAACGAATCAAGGGTACGAGCAAACCCTAGGAGAATACTATCCCTATGACACCAGTTTGTTGGAGTATGACCAAATTTATGACCCACAATACTATGGTTGTGAGGGATATGACAACACCTATGGATAGGAGTTTGCAACCCTAATGTATACTGCACTCAAAGCACAAGCCCCCATGAGGCCATCCATTAGACCGCCTGTGCTAAAGGGACCTTGCTATAGATGTGGAGGAGACTACTTAATAAGAGAGTGCGCTCAGCCATATAACCCACCACCCCCCATAACTTGGGAAGGGTATTGCAATGAGTGTGGAAAGGAACATCTATTTAGATATTGTCCAGTGAATCCCAATAAGGCTCATGACACTGCACAAATCAACATGATTGAAGTAATTGAATCATCACGAAGTGATAAAGAGTACACAGTTCCATTAAAAGCTATCACACAAGCACAAGCTAAAGGACTAGAGAGAAAATGAGTAGACTCGGAGCAAGAAAAGAATAAAAACCTAGAACCAAGAGTAGAGGTAGTGGAAGACTCTAAAGATTCATGCAAGAGTATCCAAATAAAGAAAAACCAAATGTGGAAGGATCGAAGAGAAAAACTTAGAGACAAATGGATGAAAAACAAAACACGCAAGGACACATGGAAGTCTACTACTCGATTACCACAGTCAGGAAATGCAAGTCTACAATGGGTCCGCGAGGATCGAAGGATGGAACCAGAGAAGCCAACACAAAAACATGTCAGCCATCCAATAAGGGCAAGGAGGGACAACCATCCCTCTTCCTTAGAATCAGAGTCACAGAGCATCCTAAGTGTATGGCTTCCAAAATCATTAGTATAAGCCCAGAAAACATGACAGCTTATGTGGATTCCAAAGAAGGTCAGATAGACTGCAAGTCAAGAGCTAGTCAAGCAAGAGGAAACATTAAGCTGAAAAAGCAAGACAACCAAGCCCAATAAGATCCACCTAAGGTACTAGAGGAGCACCACATCAACCAATCAAACTTTAAGAAAGAAATAGAACTAGTCTAGAACGCGACAAAACCAAGAGAAGAAAAGACCTCAAACACAAACTACAAAATGGATATGGTGACCCAAGACGCTGTCGGAGAGATTTTCTCTCCCTAAGTGGATATCTCAATCATTTATATTGAAGACATGGTGCAGGATCGACAGTGGATTCTTTGATGGATCTCAAGGAAAGACAACTAAAGATTTAGCACTTGATCTTGCTCATCACTACTTTTCTCATCGTGGGAGGTCCAATGGAAAACCACCGAATTTCTACATACTTACGGAGGAGAGCTCAAAGGAAATGTGGAAACCATTCATTATGATCATTCTTGGGATGTATCAAGAAGATTCAGTGAAAATTATCACTATCACTTACGCCTCTTGCGGACTCATAAGGGGAAAGGAGGAGCACATGTACGACTGAGGAGAGGGAGTCCAAGTTCCAACTGATGGTGAAATGGAAGCAAATTGGTGGCATCATATGCATGACAGGCGCATGCAGACATCTCGGGCGATTGAAGGATACAAAAAGGGGAAGAAAATCAGCGCGCAAAGGGCGAGGCCAACATCTGATATGGATCTGGCAATTATTGGCGATCAGAATCATCTGAAGGAGAGTCTCCCGCTGACCTGGCCACGGTGATGCTTGCCATGACTCGCAGCTCTCGTATCACCATAGCCTGACCATTTCGGAAAGACTGCTCCTGGTCCCACTTCTCGAGGGGGCTTGATTTCTAGCTCCTCGCATTTGCACGTTGTCAGCGGCGGCTTCATTACTCTTTGCAGTTGAAGGCCTTTTTTTTTTTAGCACAAACAGAAAGTATAATATTGATGCTAGAAAGAAAAGGTTACAACAAAACACTCCCAAATAAAATCAGGGAGAGAGAATCTTGCCAGGAGCCAGGCAGAGGACAGATGGTCCCAAACCTAAAAACAGATTACATCAAACAGTCTTTAATGTACCAGTTGAGAAAACTGATCATATTGTCTCTGTCACTAGAGTGAGTCTGGAGTAATTTGTTTTTCCAAGAACTATAAGGGAACTTCTTGATAATATACAAGGGGTTCTTATCTACTAAATTTCCATTGAGGGAGGGGCATATTGCTGCACATGTGGACCACCCTCCTAATTCCAACTAAGCAGGAGAAAAGAAAATTTTTTCTCTGCCTTTTTCTTTGCAGAGTATGCACTTTTATCTCCTGACGATCGCCTTCTTACACAACGGGATGATGGCGTTATTCTGATGATATTTTTTGTAATGGAGCGTTTCCCCGTTCTCTCGTCGCTGTAGCAATGGGATGACTTCATATTGCATGTGCGTTTTGCATGCGTTTCAGTCTCGTCCTCGGAAGCGTTGGTTATAGATGGTTCTTTCGTGCTTAGCTAATAGAGTCTTGAGATTTTTGAGGCAAATCAAACATTCTGCAGTGCGCCCTTGTGGTAGCGATACTGGGGACATGGAAGAGGATGGAAACGGTAGATCTATGGAGAATTCCTTGGGAGCCCCTGGGACAGCCGTGGATGAAAAAGATTCAGTGATAGGTAGAACATCTTCGGGCATCTGGCAAAACAGGCATTCGATTATCAGGATGGCCCCTGTGAAGAGAAAACTTTGAAGTTTCTTGAACTTGGTACAGACTGTTCTGGTGTTCAAGGGAGGGCCAGACGAGAAAACAGGGATGTTATCATTGATGAAGTTGATTCTTTTGATTGTGACAGCACTCAAGGCCATGATAAAGAAAGAGGCATACACGTGGAAGAAAATCGGATTGAATATCTTGTTACATCCGGCAATCAAGATCTTGGACTCGCAAGGGAGACTATAAAGGTTACTAATTATTTTGACATGAACGAGGAAGTCACCATCAATAAACCAGGCAAGGAGCTCACGAATGATTTAGAAATGATAGAATCTGCTTTGGATGATGCTCCAACGGTGGATTTATCAGAGTGCTCAATTTCAGAAATAAATAAAATGAGATCAGAGTCAAGCATCTGCAAACCAACGCAACTGTGTGATTCAGACACTATTTCGAAGACAAAACCCGGAACTTGTTTTGATGATGTCTACCAAGAAATTAGGCACACAAATAAGGATTATTTTTCTTGCGATGAAAATGTGGTTATTCCAGTAAATGAATTTAAACATTTAAACATGCCACTTCAATTTTTTGTGAGGACGTACATGGATGGCCGCACTATTGTGCTGTACGGGAATTCTTTAGATACAATAGAGTCTGTCCATAGGCAAATTTTCTTGAAAACAGGATTGCCACTGTCTGAACAAAGACTTATTTACTTTGGGAGGCAGCTGCAACAGGATCAGACATTGGCAGACTGTCATGTTACAAATGATGCCACTTTGCATTTGGTTGCATGATGCGCAGCAGGAGGAAAATATGTTTGTTCTGATGTGCAAATAATTGCGGCCGCAAGAACTGGAGCATGGATGATCTCACACAAAGATAAAGGTGGAGAAGATGCAGGAATGATCAGAAGTCAAAGTTGTAATCTTTCATCTGCCAATTCAAGGAGGGCGCAAAGATTCTGCTGCTTGTTGGTTCGCGTCTTTATCTCTGACCATCTGAGTCAATTCTACAGTTTGATTTTCAATTGAATTACTGTATTAAATTAATGATAATGACAATCAATGTTTTGATTATTCCCTGACGCCAACGCTCTGATTATAGTCATAGCACGACCAAAACGCTCCATACAACATTTTTCTGTGGAAAAGATTTTGCTTCCTATAGTAGCGGAACTATCTTAAATCTATTCTGTGCACGAATTGAAATTTGACGAAAACATAACACATATTGAGTACAGTCTTCAATTAGCGAATCATTTTAATGCCCAGTTGGAATAATTGACCTCATGTTTATGTCTGACGTATCAAACACATTCAAGGATTTGTTGAGAACTATGATATAATGATGATTGAACGGTTTTCTTATGGCATAAGATCTCACGAACCTTAAGCGTTTAGTAACCATTTAAATTTTTGTGAAATACTTTTTCATTAAACTTCGATATGTTTTTCAATTAAGTATCATCGTCAATTGACCTTATTATACATTGACTTCCTAGGGATATGATGCATTCACTCCTTAAACGTACAAGTTTATCGTCTTTTAACTTTGAAGTTTGCAAGTTTTTTTTTTTTTTTTTCGGTTTGCTAAGTCAGCTCGTAAGAAAAAGAGAATTCGATTTCCTATGTCTTCTCTGAACTATATTTACTATCTGCGGGTAAGATCCATATGTATTTAGAATCGTGCATCAAATCTGATAAAACATTCGGATTAACAACATACTTCATTAGTAATTTCTTTGGATCAATAATCTACAAAAATGTGTTTGAACTAAATAGTTACGATATTACTTTGTGATGAAGTGTTTGTTCAACTTGAACTATTTAAAGCATCTTTAGAGTTGAATTAGCTTAAAGGTGAGTTAAGGATGAAACTTACGAAAGGTAAAGTTACCCTATTTGAATGAGAAAGCAAGTTTATCTAACTAATTTTTGAGTTCCATGGTACCTGAGCTTGCTCTAAGCACCCTGTGTGCGCCGTTAGCGAGGGGACTGAATTGATCCGCCAGTCGTCACAAAACGCTCCTACAGGTTTAGTGGGGGCGGATGTCGAAAAGAATTTGTTACTCTTAAAATATTTCAAAAATTAAAATATTAATTGATTGATATAAGTTTGGTTAAATTATGAAATTTTTGACTAATGTTTGATTTTATTTTTTGTAGAAAAAGAAGTTTGCTGATCAATATCAAGATGGGAAGTATTTATTTCAGTATATTTAAGGGTATAGATGATAAATCAAGGGTTAGTTAAGGGGTAAACTGAGTTTTGGAAGTAAATATAAAGATAATTAAGGGTTAATTGTAGGTTTTGAACATGTTTTATAATACTCTAGCTAAATATTAAGGGTAAGTAAGGGTTAATTAAAGGTTTAGATCATGTTTTAAAGGATTTTAACTAAATTACAAGGATAATTCTGGGTTAAATGTATGTTCTAGCTAAATTACAAGGGTAATTAAGGATTAAATGTATGTTTTGAGCATGAATTATAGGGTTCTAGTTAAATTTTAAGGTTAATTATGGGTCAAATATTCATCCTAGAGGATTATGGAAGGTTAGAAATTAGGTTTATAGGTTAGTTGAAGTTAATTGATGTGGTTTAAAGTTAGTTGTAGGATAAACCTAAGGTTAAATGATTAAATAAGTGGGTTGTAGTCTATAAATGAATTATTAAATAAGTTAAATTTAACATCAGGAACCTTAGCAAAATAATAGAAAAATATATTAATTATTTATTTCCACTAAGCTTATGGTAATGGGTTAAATTAATTTTTAGTCTAAAGTGTAAGGTTTAGTATTTAAATAAATTAAAAAAAGAAGTGAAAGATTATTTAAAAAACTAAAGCCTTTGGTCCATTAAATATTTAATTAAATGGTTGAAAATTGGGAAAAGATCTAGGAGGAAATTTCCACGCCTTTTTTCTTGTTGGAGTGATGTGGAGTTGAAGAGGAGTTAATTTAGGTAGGTTGGTTCAGTTATCTAAGGATAAATGTAGACTATGGTGGGCTACTCTCATCTATTTAAAGAGGGGAGTACGTACTCACAAGTTCATGTGTTTTTTTTCAGGTACTTAATTTTTCTCTAGACTATAGTCATATTTGTACTTAGCTTTATGTCAGTCCTCTGGCAGGGGGAGAGAGAAGGCCATCTCTCTTGTCCTTCATTCATTGGAAAGCAAATTTTTTTTGGAAATTTAGGAAATGCAGAGATCTTTTTCTTCTTCCTTTTCTTTCTTCTCCGTTCTTTATTGATGTTCTTTTTTTTTCCTCTGTCCTTTTTTCCTCCTTTTCTTTAATGATTAAATTTTCTTCTCACTCTCCCTCCCTTTCTCTATCGGCGGCACAGCTCTGGTGCGCGCGCAGCAGAGAGAGAGAGAGAGAGAGAGAGAGAGAGAGAGAGAGAGAGAGAGAGAGAGAGAGATTTGATTTGATTTTTTTATTTTTTTATTTTTCTTTTTGTTTTTTTTTTATTCTTCCCCTCTCCCTCCCTTTCTCTGTCGGCGGCGCTGCTGCGCCGGAGCAGAGAGAGAGAGAGAGAGAGAGAGAGAGAGAGAGAGAGAGAGAGAGAGAGAGAGAGAGAGAGAGAGAGAGAGAGAGAGAGAGAGAGAGAGAGATTTGATTTGATTTTTTTATTTTTTTATTTTTCTTTTTGTTTTTTTATTCTTCCCCTCTGAGAGAGAGAGAGAGAGCAGAGAGAGAGAGAGAGAAAGAGAGAGAGAGAGAAAAGAGAGAGAGAATGAGAGAGTTTTTGTTTTTTTTTATTATTTTATTTTTGTTATTTTATGCATCTTATTTCTTTTTAATGTTTTTATGCATGTGTGTGTTTATGCATGTGCATGTATGTTCATGCATGTGTGTGTGTGTATGTTAGTGTATGTTCATGCATGTGTGTGTTTATGCATGTGCATGTATGTTCATGCATGTGTGTGTGTGTTAGTGTATGTTCATGCATGTGTGTGTTTATGCATGTGCATGTATGTTCATGCATGTGTGTGAGTATGTTAGTGTATGTTTATGCATGTGCATGTATGTTCAGGCATATGTGTGAGTATGTTAGTGTATGTTCATGCATGTGTGTGTTTATGCATGTGCATGTATGTTCATACATGTGTATGTTAGTTTATGTTCATGCATGAGTATGTTAGTGTAAGGTATGCATGTGTGTGATAGTATTAGGTATGTATGCATGTATATGTATGATTATGCATATGTTTGTTAGTATAAGCTGTTTATGTTAGTGCATATATGTCTATACATGTTCATTTATGCATATGAATGCATGCATGTGAGCTATGTTAGTGTAGGTTAATTTGCATGTTCATGTGAGTGCATATCATGTATGTATGTATATATATGTATGGTATGCATATGTATGTTGGTGCATAATCATTTATGCATGTATGTGTAAGAATGTATATTCATCTAAGTCATGTATGTATGTTTGTGTGCATGTATGCATATGATTTTGATTTGCATATATGATGAGTGATTGCTAGTGCGTGAATATTTATGCATGTGCATGTATGGTTATGTATGATTGTTTATGCATGTATGTATATTAGTTAAATGCATGTTTATTTATGAGTAAACAATGTATGTTGATGTATATAGAAAATTATGTAAATGAATTATTTATTGTAATGTATCTATTTTAATAAAAGAATGTACTTAATATATATGTGTTTTAGAAAGTTAATTACTTTAGTGTTATTTAAAAAATGCTAAATGAGTGTTAATTTTATAAAGATATACTAATTTCTGTCATGTGTTTTTTTTCAGAGGAGATTTTCTGAAGAATTGCAGCTGATGGTGACAGAAGATTGAAGAGCAGAGATTGTCCTTAGCTTGAAACTTTTATTAGCTTGTATAGGCTATCTTTTAATTCTGATTAGATTATCATTTATAAACATCATATTATAGGTTGTACAGGAATTTGTTTATTAATTTAGTATCATTTATCTTATGTCTAAAGAAAGTTCTTCGAATAGTTCCTTTCTTCCTTCATCAACTTTTGAATTATTATTTCCAAAACCAATAGAAGATAAAGAATTAATAAAAGAAATAATAGTAGAAGAATCTTTACTCGATCCTAGAACAATTATAACTTTACATTCTACTGCTCCACCTAGTGTTAGTGAAGAACCTTTTCCTCCAACTATAGATAGAAATGTAGAAATCTTCCAAGAAGAAACAAACGAAACTATAAAAGATCAAATAGTTAGTGAAAAGAATATCCTACCTTCTTATTTGGACGCAGTTGAACGTTATAGGAATGCTTCACCCTACGGATCCTAGCAAACTTGTACCTGTTCTGCGTAGTCACCCTGCGTGCGCCGTTAGCGAGGCGATTGAATTGATCCGCCAGTTGTCACAAAACGCTCCCACAATGCTGCAAGGACAGGAATAACTGACTCAACAGAATTCCTCTTGCACTCATGAAGAGTCTACTACACCTAGAGTATGCATGCAATGGCCGCATTATGAGGCCATGCATTCGGCACATAATCTTTTCAACAAAACTAGTGGTGCATATTTCCCACTTGGGAATAGATCCTAAATTCTACTTCCATAGGAATGAACCTACATTGTGCATAATAAATGCTTCCCTTAAAACTAATTTTGGTTTTTTTTTAGGAATATAAATCAAGAGAAGTGTGGTAAGAGACCTTACTTACTTGAGCAAGGGAAAATGGAGTGATGTAATAAGCAACATGTCACTAAAACACACATAACACACTACTTAACTTCTATGAAAAGCTGATGTTCTCGTTATTACAAGTGCACATGGCTTCTGAGGACTCTGAAGCAACCATTCAAGAAGAGGTGCTAGAATTTCCCTTACAGAGTGTGACAAAAGCAATAGGTCATTGGTTTCGAGAGGATCAACCCGTTGGGGACTATCTGTTCCTAGTAACAACAAAGATAATGGACACGGACCATCAGTTTCCAGTAATGTCTCAAGACTTTAAATTCCTGTATGAACTTCCATCAACTATAGACATAATGAAGAATGCATGCATTCACAAGTACTTTGAATTGACAATCTACAAACGGGACTTCCAACAATGTACACAAGTGATGAATACCCTACAACCAGCTTTGCATGATCCACAAGTGCCTGAAGCAAGAGTTCTAGATGCAACAGGAGAGTGGGTAATCATCCAGTTCACCCATGACTTAATCAAAGAAGCTTTCGGTTGGGAAAAAGATGGAAACACAGTCTTTAAAGATGAAAGCCACATTTCTAAGAGTACTAGGGAGGTTAATGAGAAAGTTCTTCCTCACATGACCAAAAACCCGGTTATTCCTACTCAACCAGATGGCCCAAAGGATGTGACCTCTCCAGATATTCCACAGCAACAGGTCCATATTTTTACAGCATCCAAGCAAGACATCCAGCTTTTGAAGCTTAGGAGCCTTTATACTTTGAAGTAAGTTTTCCACAAGGTCCCAAAAGGGCTTAGCATGGGCACATTCAAAAAATAGGTGAAAAACATCCTCCACCATGCCACAAAATGCACATTTTTCTCCATCAAAAAATATTTTCCTGACTTTGGGGCCCACCCACAGCCCTTGATGAATGATCAACCATTGGAGAAAAGAATGCTTGCTGCTGTTAGGGTAAGCCCACAGAGATTTGAATCTGAAAGACCACTGTGAAGGAGACCAGCAAACACTAAGAAAATTTCACACGACCCTCCGCTAAATAGTTAAATATATTGTGAGAGAGTTAGCTGGGTAGATTGAAGGTAAGTTGATCAAGAAAGGTGGGACCCATTGCACCTTCAATATCTCGTTTCTATGGAGAGTATGCGTTGGTTCCTAGTATCTGCTAGAAGATTCGATTCATGCATCTCTAAAGATGTCATATCTAATGTCAATGGAGATTGCCACAACTCTAGTGACACGAGGACAGGGTGGTAAATATCTCATGCGGAGGTGTTCGCTTTCTGCTACAAGGATGACCCGGGCCAGTGCCAGCGTCGCCTAAGCCTATCGGACTAAATGGCTGCTGAAGAGAGCTCTCTCTCTCTCTCTCTCTCTCTCTCTCTCTCTCTCTCTCTCTCTCTCTCTCTCTCTCTCTCTCTCTCTCTTCCAAATACAAGCTATGAGACAGAGATGGCCGACACAATTGCAAAAAGATGCAAGTGCAAAGAGCTCTCTCACTTTCTTTCTCTCTCTCTCTCTCGGTGCATCACAGAAAAGGCGATATAGATGCTTTCCTCGTTGCATTGAAGAGAAGGCGATATAGATGTTGTTCTGGTTGCGTCAAAGAGAAGCCGTGTTATGTTGTTGAGACTAGTGTGCTACATAGTCGTATTCTAAAGAATCTCTCAAACCAACTGTGCTGCTGTTCTGCCTACTTACAAGGTCATGCTTAGTGCCCAGCAGAGATCCGAATGACTACACAATTCCTTTTGTAAGTCTCTGTGTTGATTGCTTTTTTTTGGCTAATGTAAAGAGGAAAGAGCATTGCGCTCGTGCTGTGGTTACTTCTTCATATAGAGGCACCGTCAGATGTATTAGGATGATGCCTTATCGAGCTCTCGACCATGTACTGAACTATATGCCAAAAAACTGATGAAATGTTTTTATAGTAGATAGTTCCAATGTAATATGGAACTCCGCCTCAACGTAAGTGGGAGCTACATAGCTGCAGCAGAGATAAACGTAATGCATGTATACCAAAGCCTACAGAGAGATTGAGATGCACTACAAAACTGCTACAAGAGCTTTTGTTGTAGCCATTTCAGTGTTCCACTCCATACAGTGCTTGCACCTCTGAAGGGAAGTATCGGGCTCTCTCTTCAGTCCTTGGAGCAGCACATTGACAAAGATTCGCATGAAGCGATCGAGGCTCTACTAGCAGCCGCTTGTCTCAGAAGTGGTCATGGCAACTCCTCGTCGGCCCTTGCAAGCAGTGAACATTGCTTTAGAGTTGTCTAGAGGCCAAAAGAAGAACAGATGGAGAAGTGCTATTGACGATGGATAGAGATTACACAAATCAACACTACAAAGGATAAGTGTGTGTACATACTATAGAGTAGGGAATGCACCATAAATGCTTTACAAGTGTTCACAAACACTTTTATGATTTGAGATTACTATCAATTCCACAATCGTGACCACAATAATGAAAACAATCCTCAAATGGAACAACCAAGAGGGTGAGAGGGTGAGAAAATGGGATAGAAGGATAAGGGTGGGAGGGTGGGCAAATGTGAAAAATGAAGCCCTAAAGAGCAAAATTGATGGCAAAAGCTTCTCTCAATGAAAAGAAAGCAAAACCACAAAACTCAAGCACCACCACCACTAAAACAACCACGAAGACCTCCACCTAGCGCTTCGATACCATGTAGAGAATACACATGCAAAAGCAAAATGAAAAGAAGAGTGTACTCACAAAAGAATGAGTGTGAGAGACTCAAAGTGAGTAGACCAAAAAATGGGTAAACTCACATGGATGAGAAATGAGCTTTCCAAGAGCATGGAGTAGGCTCCTCAAGATTCTAACCAAGTACAAATGGGGAGAGGTCCTCATTATATAGATTTGGGAGGGGCTCTCCAAAGTACATCTCATGTGGGATAATTCCCCTCAAAGGAGAATGAATCCAATGTTAGAAGCAAATAAGAAGGTACCCAAATACAAAAGAGATACAATATAAAATCAAAATAAGTTGGAAATGGAGTGCCTCCTACATACAAAATGGAGATGCACTCATGCGGATACAAATGTAGATGATGTAGGAGCAATCATGTCGTCAACACTTCCTACTTCATGTCACTTGTCGATGACTATAGCAAGAAGATGTGGGTATACTTCCTTGACAACAAGGCTCAATATTTTGGTAAGTTTAAAGAATGGCGTTAACTTGTTGATAGGATAGGTACAAAGGATAATCAAAGGAGTACATTAGGTTATGTTTTCATGTCAAATACAAAAGTGATCTCATGGAGATCTAAGAAGCAAACCACTATTGCTCTTTCATCCATAGAGGTTTGAGTACAAAACTTTAGCATCGATTACATGTGACCTATGAAGGATTATACTTTTAGAGATGTACCACCCGTACGATGGAGTCTTATCCACAAGGTGGAAGAAGATTCAATCTCTATGCATTCTGTTAGTTCTTCTTATCCATCATGGATGCATGAAGTTACTCACTCGTGGATGTGCAAGGTTGTAGAGGAAGAGGAAAGAGGCCTAAAAGAGAGAGAAGAAGGATCTTCTCAAGGAGCCTAATCGGTTAGAGACCCAGCCTACACAACAATGATCTTTCTAGATGAGGAATTTGAGCCTCATGGTTAGGTAGAAATATTAGTCACCATGGATATTTCTATCAATGAAGAACAATGGACACGTCATTGTGATGAGGAGGGTTATGATATCTCTTTGTTCATGTGTGAACCTTTGCTAGAAGGGTGTGACTCTAATGAGGTCATAAAAGAAGAAGAAGTGAACAACGATGATCTAGAGTCCATTGTGATGTATAGTTGCTTTGACTCAGAGAAGAACTATCTAGAAAATATAGGAGTAGTCACCCAAAAAGAAGAAGAACCTATCACAAGAATTCAAACTATAAATTCACGGGAGAAAAGTGAAGGTAGTCAAAAGAAAAAGAAAAGAAAACTAGTGAAACAAGAAGAGGAGGAATCATGTTCAAAGTATGAGAGAATTTCAAGAAATATGAAGTTGAAGTGGAAAGTTTTGGTACGAATGCCTAAGAGAGAGGCCATCACAAGGAGAAGCATATGATAATAAAGAAAAAGCCAAAAAAATGTGGTAACCATTGAAGAGAACGAAAATCAATGTATCTACATAGGAGAAGGCGTACGTGTAGAAGAAGAAATAGAGCTTGTAGCTTTATTAAGGGGATATATGGATGTGTTTGCATGGAAGTAGAGACCTGAAGGGAGTACATCTAGAAATATTCTCTCATACGATCCCCATGACAGCCGATGTCAAACCCACCAAATAGAAGCCCTACACATACAATGACACATGTAGACAAAATAAAAGAAGAAATTGATAGACTGATTGCTAGATTTATCTATGAGATTGGGCATACTGAATGGGTGTCCCTCATTGTAGTGGTGCCTGTTGATATATTTAGGTAGTGATGTGTGTGAACACTCTAGGACCGCCGGGGCACTTTTTTCCCTCTTTAGGAGGTTTTTTTCCCTCGGCTTGTATATATGCCTATTGCCCTAATGGGCTACTTATCTTTGTACATTCTCTAGTAATACACTCAGTCTTGTGTGTTGTGCTCCAAGCTTCTTCTTCTTCCTTGTGCTGTTCGCATGCTTCCGCAGACGTCTATCTCCAACAATTGGTATCAGAGAAGGTCGTCGCTTCTTCTAGGGCGCGCTCGACACTCCTCCGTTTGCAGTCTCAGATTCGCACGAAATTTGGTGAGCATACTCAGGGTGTTTCCGAGATCAAAATTGCTTTGCTCTGTGCTGTCAAAATCGCGATCTGAGCTCGTTTCAGCCTCCAAACGCACTATCACAGTGCTTGTGCAGGCTATTTCGTCCTTTTGTGCCAAAGGTATATACTAGTTTTTGTTCGCCAGTTTAAGCGTCTCGAAGTCTGCTACAGGTCTAGTAGAACTCGTCTGGGCAGTTCCGTTCAACTTTTTGAGATACAGTCAATTTTCTGCACCAAGGTATTTTAGTCACCGGCCATGGCTGAAAGCAGTGATGTATTCTATATGTTGGCTGTTGAGGATAAGTTGGATGGTACCAACTACCCATTATGGGCTTATATGGTGCGACATGTATTGGTTGCAAAAGGACTGTGGAACATTGTGCAGGGTGTTGAAAGACGTCCTGTAACACCTGCAACTACAGGTACTGCAAATACAGGTGCTGGAGGTGCTGGAGCTGATGAAGATGGTGTAGAAGATGATATTGTGCAGATTCCTGTTCGTGCTGCTGTTTCTGTTGCACCTACTACAGAGCTGGGATGGCAGAGATGCCCAGGCACATGCATTGATAGCTTTGTCTGTCAAACGTGCCATTATTCCTCACATTCGCTCTTGTAGAACAGCAAAGGATGCTTGGGATACACTTACCACATTGTACCAAGCTAGGAATGAGGCTCGTGTTGCTTACCTCCGAAAACAGTTGGAGAGTGAGCACGTGAATGAAGGTGATTCTATGGACAGTTTCCTAACAAAGATCAAAGATTTGAAGGAACAGTTGATTTCTGCTGATGAGGTTATACCAGATAGCTCACTTGTGCAGACCGTTCTGAATGGACTTCCTTACTCATATCAGAGTTTTGCTTCTACTCTTCGGTTGATGATGAAAGGCAATCCAAATGCCTTATCATTTGAGGAGTTAGTCTCTGTTCTGTTGCAGGAAGATCAGTCCAGGCAGAACAGGTCCATTATGTGAGTTGCAGATCAAGCTTTCCTGGCTAGTCAGAAGGGCAAAGGAAAATGGGGCTCTTCTACTAGTAAGCAGAAATCTGCAAATGCTGCACAATCGAAGAACCAAGATAAAGATGAGAAGAAATCAGAAAAGCAGAAATTGTTTTGCAAGTACTGTAAGAGGAAATGATCATATCATAAAGAACTGTCCAAAACTGGCTGCTAAAGAGGGAAAGAAGAAAGAGGCTGGAATGGTTGTTGCAGAGGCCTCTACACCAAAAACAGAGTCTGCAAATCTTGTGCAGGAAGAAGAATGGGCGTTTACTACTGTCTACAGTTTTGACCCATCTTCTCATGATCACTGCATGTCTGCAGTAGACTCAGGGGTTTGGTATTTTGATAGTGGGGCAACCAAACATATTACCTCGCAGCGCAGTTTCTTCTCTTCACTCGAGCTTGCCCCTACAGGGAATACTGTTACATGTGCCAACAACTCCTCTTATCCTGTTATGGGAGTTGGTAAGATCATTCTGACTACAGCTGATGGTAGTTCTTTCACTTTGTCAGATGCTTTATTTGTGCCAGGGATCAAGAAGAATCTGTTATCAGTTTCTGCATTAGCCAAGATTGGCTTGGTTGTGAAATTTGTTGATGACAGGTGTATAGTTCATGATCTGTCAAATGGCGATGTGATTATTGCTTCTGGCATTTTATGTCGTGGGCTGTATAAGCTCATAGATTATGAAAGATCTATGAATGATTCAGCATGTGCAGTTCATGATTCTCAGGCTATGTCAGATGCAAAGCTTTGGCATGCACGCTTTGGTCATCTAAATTTTGCTAGTTTGCTACGCCTGCAGAAATCTGAAATGGTGTCCTCTTTGCCCAAACTTGAGGCACCTGGAAAACATGTTTGTGAAGGCTGTATTTTGGGCAAAATGCAACGTTCATCCTTTCCAAAAGATGGTTCAGTTCGGGCTATGCAGAAATTGCAGCTTGTACATAGTGATGTCTGTGGTCCTATGCAGACACCCTCTTTTGGTAATTACCTTTACTTCGTGACTTTCATTGATGATTTTTCCAGGCATGCATGGGTATATCCACTCAAAGCAAAGTCCGAAGTGTTCATGTGCTTTAAACAGTTTCTGGTTTTGGCTGAAAATCTGTCAGCATGCAAAATGGGCACCCTCCGTTCTGATCGAGGGGGGGAATATATGTCTTCAAATTTTAATGCATTTCTGGCTGAACGTGGGATAAAACACCAGTGTACAGTGCCGTATACACCTCAACAGAATGGAGTTGCTGAACGAAAGAACAGGTCACTCATGGAGATGGCGAGGTGCATGGTCAAGAGTCAGGCTTTACCACATAGTTTCTGGCTTAAGGCTGTCATGTGTGCAGCATATGTACTGAACAGGTGTCCCACTAAAGCGCTGCAATCTATCACTCCATATGAGGCTTGGCATGACCGTAAGCCATCTGTTGCTCATCTGCGTGTTTTTGGTTGTTTGGCATATGCATTAGTGCCTGAACAACATCGCAGAAAATTGGATGATAAGGTAGTAAAATGTATTTTTGTTGGGTACAGTTCTGAAAGTAAAGGCTATCGTCTGTATCATCCACAGACTAAACGCATTCTGGATGGCCGTGATGTTGTCTTTATGGAAGATGCTATTCAGCCATTACTTTCATGTACTAAGGAGACATTTGTTAGCTCCAAAGACATGTATGATACTTTGATGCCTCTTTTTACACGTGGACAGTCTAGTGCTGGTCCTAATGAGGCAACTTCTCAGCCTTTGCAGGTTTCATATGATGATGCAGATCATTCCATTTCTGATGCAGATTTACATGATGCACTTGTTGATGAGAGAGCTGACATTGAGCAGGCAAAAACTGTGCCAAAATGGATGGTGCAGACTTTGCGTGACAGCAAATTAGATGCACCTTTGTCATATCGTACTCGTTCAGGCTCTCATAGTGCCTCCTTTGCATCAGATTGCTATGCTATGGCTGCGTCTAGTCTCTGTGATGAGAATGAGCCTGTTTCTTTTGATGAAGCACAGAATTCAGAAAATTGGATGGCTGCTATGCAATCTAAATATGATGCTATAATGAAAAATGGTACATGGTCTTTATGTGACTTGCCTCCTGGCAAGAAGGCAATTGGCACTAAGTGGGTATACAAGCTGAAGCGTAAACCTGATGGTACAGTTGACAGGTATAAAGCTAAGGTTGTTGCAAAGGGTTATGCACAGAAAAGAGGCATTGATTTCGATGAGACCTTTGCACCTACATGCCGTATGACTACTGTTCGGAGCATTTGTGCACTTGCAGCCCATCATGGTTGGAATGTACATCAGTTGGACATTAAAACAGCATTTCTGAATGGTGACTTGCATGAAGAAGTGTATGTTTTTCAGCCCCGTGGCTTTGTGCAGAAAGGGCATGAAAACCAGGTGTGCAGGTTAAAGAAGGCATTATATGGTTTAAAGCAAGCACCACGTGCTTGGTATGAAAAGATACATGCCTATCTGATTGCACATGGTTTTGAGAACAGTCCAACTGAAAGCACCTTATATGTTAAGCGTGCTAATGATGTGCTTCTCATCATTGTTGTCTATGTTGATGACATGCTGCTCACTGATCCTATTGAGAAGCATATTGCTGATTTCAAGGCTGATTTGCATGCCTCATTTGAGATGTCTGATTTGGGGCATTTGCATCACTATTTGGGCATTTAGTTTATGCAAGTTGATGGTGGAATGGCTTTGTGTCAAACCAAATATATTGACACATTATTGCAGCGTTTTGGCCTTGAAGACTGTAAACCTATTGCCACTCTTATGGAGACAGGTTTACGATTGAGTCTTCATGATGCTGGAGATGCATTTGATGCTGTTCTCTATCAGCAGGCTGTTGGATGCTTGATCTACTTATGCATTACTCGGCCAGATATTCAGTTTGCTGTCTCACAGATGAGCAGGTTTATGCATTGCCCAGGAGTCACGCATTGGAAAGCGGTTAAGTGCATCTTTCGCTACTTGAGTGGTACTCGGCTACTTGGGTTGTTTTATCCCAAGGGGGGATCACTACCGCCAGATTTGCATGCTTTTTCTGACTCAGATTGGGCTGGTTGCTATGACACTCGTGTGTCCACTAGTGGTTTTTGCTTCATGCTTGGTAGCTCATGTATATCTTGGTTGAGCAAGAAGCAGCCTACTGTGGCCACTTCCAGTTGTGAGGCTGAGTATAGGGCAGCTTTCACAGCTACCGTTGAGTGTGTGTGGCTCAGACGCCTTATGGCTGATTTGGGTGTTGGTCAGTCTTCTGCCACCACCATCTTCACTGACAGTCAGAGCGCATTGGCAGTTGCGAGGAACCCTGTGTTCCATGCTCGCACTAAGCACATTGAGGTGCATTATCACTACGTCAGGGAGAGGTACTCTGCTGGGGAGATCAGCTTGGCATATGTGCCCACGCAGGAGAACATTGAAGACCTTTTCACGAAGGCTCTGCCTAGGGAGAAGTTTGAAGCTTTCCGCAAAGCTTTGGGCTTACTTCCTTTTGTGGAGTGATCTCCACATAGCTTGGCACTTCCTTATACATGAGTGCCAGCTCCTTGTTCACCGCATCACTCCCAGGGGGGATTTGTTGATATATTTAGGTAGTGATGTGTGTGAACACTCTAGGACCGCCGGGGCACTTTTTTCCCTCTTTAGGAGGTTTTTTTCCCTCGGCTTGTATATACGCCTATTGCCCTAATGGGCTACTTATCTTTGTACATTCTCTAGTAATACACTCAGTCTTGTGTGTTGTGCTCCAACCTTCTTCTTCTTCCTTGTGCTGTTCGCGTGGTTCCACAGACGTCTATCTCCAACAGTGCCCAAGAAGAACAAAAATTTGTGTGTGTATTAACCTTAGGTTAATGTCATTACGATGAGAGATATCTATTGCTTGCATCTATTGATATCTGTCGGCATGCGCACACTGCAAAGGGACCTTGAGATACTTGGGGGACTAGCTTAGCACTCTCTGCACAATCTGTTAGCTACTCTCCATGCACTTCTTCACTTCCACTTCTCTGCGTCGCACACTGGTGACTCTTGCACTTCTCTCTCTTGCTTCACTTAGACTATGCTCTCTTGCTTACTCCAAGATTGGTACAAGAATTGTCCTTCCTTGATTTGAGTGTGTCGATCACGTACACTCCTAACTGCAAGTGAATCTTGGTGCTCACTTTGATGTCCCAAGATTGTCCTCACAAGTGGCAGCCAACGACTCACTGTTTTGTCCTGTAGTGACTTTAGACTAAAACCAAAAATTTTAATTGGGGGGCCATACTTTCACCTGTGCGTACACTTTGCCGCTTCACATACCTTCACATTTCCTTTTAAGTCTTCACTTTTGCACATAAGGGGGTTTCACCTGAACCTTCCTAAACACTTTAAAACACACTTTGAACCTGGGGAAATTAGAGAAAATACCTCTGCAACCTGCAATCCACTTTCTCCAATTTACCCTTTGTGGACAATTCATTGTGCACTACCTGTGCACTTTGACACCTGCACTTACACACTTTGATTTTGCACCTGTTGACTTTGACCTTGACCTTATTGACTTTGACCAGTTGACTTTGACCAGTTGACTTTGACCAACATGACTTTTATGGGCTCAACAGTTGCCCATCACCTAATGTGCTCTCCGTCCCAGAGAGCTACAGCCAAACTCAGAGCATATAGGACACCATACAATGGAGCAGCAGAAACTTGAAGAGTACCTATGAGCAGCAACCAATTCTAGCAACCAATTCCACCAGACAAGCACCAGAAAAGAACCAGAAGTGGGATTTTTGTTATGGAAAAGCAACAAAGGGGGGCAATGGGAGGCTAGAAAGGAAGGGGAAGGGAGGGCTGATGGGGCTGAGAGGGAGAGGGTTGGGAGGGATAAGGATGTGGCTGGGAAGCTGGGTAAAGGGAGGGGTAGGGAGGAGGATGATGGGGCTGGAGAGGGGAAAAATGATCAAACTGAAGGGCTAGAGAGGGAGCATATGGGAAATATTGAAACATATGGTGAGAGGAGGGGAGACAATGTGGCCAATGTAATAAAATAAAAACATGTGGTAATTGTGCGCAAAACATGTGGGTTTGGACCAAAAGTCAGAGAAAAAGTGGGAATTGGGAAAAATAAAGTCAAAAACTGAATTGAGAGGTGCAAAAAGACATGAAAATGACTCCATTTTTGTAAAAAACGGCCAACCGAGGCACAATCCAGAGCCAAAAGCTTTGAGCCATAAAAATAAAAATAAAAATAATAATAAAATTAAACTACATATATAATAAAAATGGAAAAAATTCCCTTTTTTTTTTGGAACGCCCATATTAAAAAATAAAGAAAGAAAATAAAAACAGAATAATTAAAATAAAAAAATAAAAAAAGAAAAATAAAAATAAAAATATTAAAATAATAATAAAAAACAAAAAATAAACAAAATTAAAAAAATATATATAAAAAAGAGGGGGGGGGGTGTGTCAGAACGGGGGGGGGGGGGCAAGGGGAGAGGGGGGGTTTTTTTGTTTTCAATTCGGAAAAAAGAAAACGCCTATGGGGGGCTTTTTTTTTTAATTATGAAAAAAACTGAAAAAAATACATAAAAAATCCAAAAAATGGCAAAAAAAATCCAAAAAATCTTCAATAAATTCTGAAAAAATTTCCTACAGGTTTAGGCCAGTTTCTTCACTCAAAATCAAAGAGAGCTTCCTTTATTCTTCAAATTTGGCAAGAAAAAGACACATGAAAAAGGAGAAAAATGTTAGAAAATTCTAAAAATTGCTTGAAAAATGATGAAAAAAATTCCTAAAAATTCAAAAAATTGTACCTTTGCAAAGTTGATGGAATTGTTGCTAAATTAGCTAAAAACTGAAGAAACAAGCATGAACTGGATAAAGAAAACTACTAAAACTTAAGTAAAAATGACGAGAAAAGACTATGTACAACCTGGATAAATATTGTAGGTTCTAGGTGATCCATAAAACTTCAGTTGGCTTGATGATAGGCCTTGAGCCCTGTATTGTTGACTCAGAGAGACTCCTCCATAATCTGGATTTGTACTGGACTTCATTGTTTTTGTCTTCTCCTTGGGCACACTGGTCATCTGATAGGGGTACCCTAAATCCTTCATTAGAATGTTATCTCCTCCAGCAACTTTATGAGTTAGTCTGCAAAATTCCATTTTTACTATTCCAGCAACTTCATTCAATGGAACCCTCTGTTTCCAAAGACTTGCAGGTGCTCCTTCCACATTCTTGTAAAGCCCTGCACTTGCTATCATTAAACTTGACATAACAATTGATATCCATACCAGGATCCATAAAACAGTGGCCATTGACATATGATTTGAAGCATCTTCATCATGTCTGCACTTAAGGACTTTGCTTTTCTTCTCTTTGTTGTGGCCTTTGACGGCTACTGTTTCAACCTGAGTGATTTCCTCTTTTTCTTCATATGCTTCTTCTTTACTTGAGTTTGGAAAAATTCCATAGCAGGAAGATGGGTCTTCTGCATGGAGCCAAGCCAACATGTTTTCATCTTCATATAAATCTGCTCCTTCAAATAGGTCTGCTTCTGGGTTGTCCACCACTTCTTCTTCCATACAAATACCGATTGTCTGCATCATGCTAGTATTTTTCTGATTGTCTGGGCCTTCTTCTAAAATTATCTACTGCAACTCTTTTCCTTCTTGCTTTACCCACATTGTGTCCTTGCCCCATTCATGCAGCACATTGGCATGCCTTAACCAAGGTCTCCCAATTAACAGGGGAAAACTTCCTTCTACCTGTGGCAGCCTTAAAACAACAAAGTCCAAGTTAAAGATAGTACCTTGTATCATGACTGGGACTCCAGGGACCACTCCCATAGGCCTTACTATGCTTTGGTCTGCCATTGTTACAGTGAAGTTGGCAGGTCGTGAAGGGTATAGTCCAATCTTTTTCATGGTATATTCAGGCATCAAGTTAATGCCAGAACCACCATCCATAATAACTCCTTGAAACTCATGGCCTTTAATAGAGACTGTTAGCCGGGGACTCTTGTAATCTGTGAGGGGTGCTTCCCCCATATTTTTATCTTTATGCATAACAGCATCCTTTGCCACTAAACTTGTTGTGGACATTTCATCAATTATCTGCAAGAGTTCTGACCTGAACTTCCCATCCATCTTTATTAAATAAAAAATACTAACCTCCTTTTTCATGGACTTGAGTAGTCTGGAGGCTTCTGATTCCTTAAGAGCTTGGGCTCCATTTGACTTATCAAACTCCTCATGAGCCCTGTTGAATGCATGTTCAATGGCATCACTGGTACTTGTGAAATTTTCTTTTTGCCTTATATCTGCACTTGTGGTGGCTTTGTCTTCAGACACACCTTTGTCTCTGCTTAATCCATTAATCACTGATTCTTGACCCATGTCCATTGGAGCCTTCCCCTTGCTTCTTGTCTGCACGGTAAAAGATTCGATTTCCTCTAACTACACCACCCTGGTAGATGGTGATGGCACCTTAACTTGACCTACCCTTTCTTCTTCCTGCACAGAGATCATTTGAATGTGGGGCCCTGATGAAGAGGCTTGATTCTTAGGACAACAATTTGTGTAGTGGTCTCTGGCCTCTTGGCAGTTTCTGCAAGGAGGGGCATTTTCTGGTAGGGTGCACCTACTTTGATAGTGCCCACAGTCCCCACATCTGAAACAAATAATTCGCCTTCTAGGCCCATTTCCAAAATTATCCCTCTGTCTAGGGTTATAAGGGTTACCTTGATTGGGGGCAGCTGCCATCACATTTGCTGGTGTTGGGGGCCCTCCTTGTGTCCAGTATGTCGTTACAGGCATTCCCCTTGATTGGCATTCATGGGCCTCATGGCCAACTTTCCTGCATAATTGGCAAGTTACACTTAACAGAGGACACTCACTTACTATATGTCCTTGTTTGATGCACATGGAACACCAAAGTCCACTCTTGATGCCACCTCCCTTGAGCTCCTGCAACTCCTGTCGCAGCTAAGCCAATTCCTCTACTTGGGCCTCCTCTTCCTTTTGGAGCTTGAGTGCTTCAATCTCTCTTCTCAAGTGAGCTACAATAGTCTCCTCCTCTTTGTAGGGCTTATTTCTCTTTAAGCCCTCCAACTCCCTCCTCAGCTGGATCACTGGATCCTCCATTTATGTACCATATGTTGGTTGGGAGGAAGTTGCACCATACTGGTGCCTTATCTGCTCCAAGCGTGTGGCCGTATTGATGAACTCCTCAATAGAAGCGGTAGGTAACACTAGCTCTTTTATTTTGCATTGGATGGCCACAGGTAGGGGTTTGGCTAACCACTTCTTGACAAAGAAATTTTGCGGTGGATCTGGTAGTTTAGCCATTAGTGCTTTGGCTCTAGTCACAAACTCTGGGAACTTTTCTCCTGGACCCAATCTCAAGTTCTCTAGCTCTTCTATGATGATCTCCGCAGTGCTGCCATGCTGGTAGTAAGAGTATCAAAAAAGCATCTTCCCTACCCATTAGACCTCTAGTCTTGCATAATGCCAAAAATCTTCTAATTTGCTCATCTGGATCCTCCTGAGCTAGGCCTTTAAAAGAAGGAAACTTTATATTTAATCTAGAGAGTAAAGTTTCCAAGTCTACTTGACCCGCCATGCTCTTGATTGATGATGTTGAAGATAGTGGGCTGGAGGATCTTCTAGCAACCTTCCTTCTTGTCTGCTTGCAGGTGACCCTCAATGTTTGGGACCGGGTTGCGGTCATGAGCAGTTCATAGCCCACTTGAATATGAGGCACTTGATAAGAATATTTTACCTTTTGTTTGATGAAGTAGCACTGTGGTTGTGGTTCTGTCGACACTTGCTCTCTTCTATGCTTTGTCCTTGATTTCTCCTAAGCTCAAATCTCCTTGGAGTCCCACCGGGCGTGCCAAATTTTGTTGGGGGATTCTTTGACAAGAAGGAGTTTGAGGGTTTGTAGGAGAAAATGAAAAGACCAAAAGCGATAATACACCTTGGAAGCTTTTGCCATTTGATTACAGTAAGAAAATTACAATGTTGGAAGCACAATACAAGCCAAATACTTCTGTGTACAATCACACAGAGTGCTCAATTACCGATACCCAATATCCCAAAGTCTTCTTGCCGCCGGCCTCCTCTGCACCAGACCTCCACCTGCTTCAAGCTTATCCTTGTGCACACCTTGCACCAAGCTTCCACAAAGGGGGAGGAGTGAATACCTACTGTCGGCACGCGCACACTGCAAAGGGACCTTGAGATACTTGGGGGACTAGCTTAGCACTCTCTACACAATCTCTTAGCTACTCTCCATGCACTTCTTCACTTCCACTTCTCTGCGTCGCACACTGGTGACTCTTGCACTTCTCTCTCTTGCTTCACTCAGACTATGCTCTCTTGCTTACTCCAAGATTGGTACAAGAATGGTCCTTCCTTGATTTGAGTGTGTCGATCACGTACGCTCCTAACTGCAAGTGAATCTTGGTGCTCACTTTGATGTCCCAAGATTGTCCTCACAAGTGGCAGCCAACGACTCACTGTTTTGTCCTGTAGTGACTTTAGACTAAAACCAAAAATTTTAATTGGGGGGCCATACTTTCACCTGTGCGTACACTTTGCAACTTCACATACCTTCACATTTCCTTGTAAGTCTTCACTTTTGCACATAAGGGGGGTTTCACCTGAACCTTCCAAAACACTTTAAAACACACTTTGAACCTGGGGAAATTAGAGAAAATACCTCTGCAACCTGCAACCCACTTTCTCCAATTTACCCTTTGTGGACAATTCATTGTGCAGTACCTGTGCACTTTGACACCTGCACTTACACACTTTGATTTTGCACTTGTTGACTTTGACCAACATGACTTTTATGGGCTCAACAGTGGGGAAACTTTGCATTTTGGCTTATGCCATTTGGGCTCACCAATGCACCTGCAACTTTCGAAAGGCTCATGTGTCGTCTTCATAGAGTTTGTGCAAAAGGGCTTAGAAGTATATGTGGATGATTTATTGCTCATTCTTAAGAAAGAAGATACCACATCACTGAGATCAGACAGATCTTCAACAAGTGTAGGGAATATAGAGTTTGTTCGAACCCAATAAAGTGTGTGTTCATGGTACATCAAGGTAAGATCTTATGTGATATTTTTTCTTAAAATGGAATATAAATAGATGAGGGCAAAGTACGAGCCATAGCGGAGTTGCAAAGGCCAAGGAATGTTAAAGAGGTCCAAGCCTTTATGGGCCATTGTGGATATTATCGCAAGTTTATCCACATGTATGCGATCATAGTTAAACCTCTTTACGCTCTGTTGATAAATTTTGAGTGGAACGATGAATGAAAAAATTCCTTCAATGACCGGAAGTGATGTTTGTGCACCACACCAATACTGACCACTCTTGATTGGAATAAACGATTCCATGTCCATGTAGATACTTGCTCAATTTAGAAGTTGTTCCTAAATGGGAAAATAAGTTGGTACCTATCCTAACCTTCAAACCTACAAATAAGAACGTAAGAACAAACAAAGAGGAAATCATAAAACCACAAAAATATTGAATATTGGTGGGAAGTATGTACAAACAAGATACAGAGGGTGTGCTAGCATGTTGTTTCAAGGAGGCTGAACATAGTAGTTGGTTGAAACAAGCCCATGAAGGATTGCTAAGAAATCACTATTCTAAACAAGAAACATTGCAAAATCTAAAACATTCAACAGTGTGTTGGCCTAGTATGGACAAAGAAGTACATGAGTAGATTAAGAATTGTCTAGGGTGCCAGAAGAAATCCCCAGTGGAGCATGCTACCCTCTATCATGTGCCATTAATTCCGGAATGGATCACTCCATTGGTAGAATTTATGAGATTGGGAACACTACCAAGCGAGGCTAGTCTAGCAAGGCTTACACAGTTGCCTACAAAATGGTACTCAATGCCACCCCATTTCATATGGTCTTTAGACACAATTTTGTGCTACCGTTAGACTTCCTGATCCCAACTTTAAAAGTAGCACAAGAGCATGAGTGGAATGGGCATGAGTTTTCCTCCAAAATTCTTTTATCTAGAATGCTTAGGTGAGCCTAGGCTACGAGCGACAGTAGGCATCTATGCTACAAAGAAAAGACAAAAGGCATACTTCAATGCACACATCAAGGATAAAGGATTGAAAGAGGGAAACCTAGTGCTATTTTATACACTAAAGGAACATGGTCATAAATTGGAAAATGAGGATATGGACCCATGTTCATTACCACTAGCGGTGCGATGCAATTGGCCACTCTAGAAGGTGCCATCTTTCTAAACTATATAAGCGGATGTCGTATCAAGTTTTATCAAGAACCTCTTACAAAGGATATGCTAATGAGACTCGACATTGCTAAGAAGCCAAAAGTAGAAGAGTTAAGGGTTAGAGAAGAATCATAGGTAGAGGCTAGAGAGCGCATTAGGTGAAATAAGTTAAGACATAAAGGCCTAGATGTCAATCCCAATGCGGCAAGATATCACATGGCCATGTTCTAAATGTTAGGTGTAATTGCTCCTCGAATAGTTGATTGACATCCCTTTGTGACCAAACATAGAGGTGGGACCAAGAAAGACTATAAGGAGTATGAGAGCCTTGATTAAGGTAGGTGCAACAACTAGTGTAGTTACACTCTCATACTACCAAGATGTACAATTGAACATCAATTCCATAGAAGCCTATCTCATAGGATTGGGAGGTGTGGAAACCACTTGTTCAAGTGAGATGGGGCTTTCCATCTATCTTCAACCTATCCCAATGAGAGTCAAAATGCCAGTGTGTCAAGATGAGGACCTTATGGAACCACGTGTCTTGGGTCAAGATTGGATATATGACATTGCTATCAACTTAAACCTAAGAAGTTGAATTCTTCAAGTTTGGGTACATGAACAATGCATTATATTAGAATTAGAGAATGGCATGATCATAGATACATGTATCATAGAGTCTCTTAGTTCTTCTAAGACTAATCTTAAAGAAGAAGATTTTGAATGTGTCAAAAGCTCTACGATGCAAAAGGAGTCAATCATGAAAGAATAGGCTCAAAGGCGATTGGATCTCTCTCCTTTTTCAAAGGATTAGGCATCCAAAGTAGTTCAACCACAGAGGCCAACAAAACCATACAAGACAGCCACTATATCAAATAGACCAACAGAATTCAAGCAGAAAGTAGTTTGGGGCAAGAAGCAAATTTAGGTACGAAAGGGAGAGAAGCCAATCACCCCATTGCAGGTGAACTCATTACCAAATAAGCAACAGAGAAAATCAAGCCAATAGGTAGCATAGCAACTACAATCTCTATCTCAACGTGTACTCCAAATTTGGGTACCAAAGCGATCAATGAAGGAAAACCACACTAACATACGAATTTGGGTGGCTAAGAAATTAGTTGTAGCTCAACAAGGGTGATCACACATGTGGGAACCCAAGGACCTCTTCAATGCACAAAAACCTATGCTCTCCCACATGATTAAAGTCTCAATAAAGAAGTCAAGGAAAGGCAAGTGCCTACACATCTCTTCCTTCCCAAAAAAATTTCTCTATAGTAGGTGCAATAAGGACCACTATAGGATCAGGAACATGAAGATCATCATCTATAGCACCACCTGCATCACCTTCTATCACAACATTTGTAGGTCTAAGAGGAATCATTTGACACCATACACAATATTCCACAAGCAGGTTTCTAACAATATATGATGCATCATGTATGCCCACAATAGGTAGTTAGAACCATCCCACTTATCCTGAATAGCCAACATAACATCATTGCTTGCAACCATGGATAATGATTCTAACGTGATGCATAAAATTGATTTTTTGTGAAAAAAGTTGGAAGAAATACCCAATCGAGCTCTTGTAGACTTGTAGCAAACTTTGAAAGGCTTGTACTAGTGAACAAGAAACTATACATGTTTGGCACAAAAGGAGGACATTGCCTACACAATTGTTGCAAATCTACCTTTGTGGCACAAAATGAGCTAAAATAAAAATTTCAACACCACAAATCAAATTTGTTTTGAACTCATGATGAGCTCAAGTATGCTCATCAAATTTCATGCTTTTATGAAATTGTGATCAAAAGGTGCTGATGATGGCTTCTAGAATTTGGTGACATGCTTTGATACCAATTGTTGGAGTTTGAGGTCAAGGGAAGCATGCAAATAGCACAAGGATGAAGAAGAAGCTTGGAGCACAACAGTCAATATATTACTAAGTGAATGTATAAGATGAGTAGCCCATTAGGTTAAATGTGTATATATACGCAGAGCCAAAAACATTCTCCTAAATATGGAAAATCAAGTTAACCAAACCAATAAATTTTATTTGTAGGAAAGACCGAGTAACCTAGATAGAATGAATTCATGATTAATAAGTACAAGGATGAGAAAATATAACACTCTTAAGTTTTTATATTTGTGAGTCTTGTCTGCAAAAGATCTACTAGGATTTAGGATATTTTCAAGCACGAAAGATTAGGTGGGCCAAAGAGACGGTACTACTTTGGGATTTATGCTCTAGGGCATCATGATGGAAGAGGGCCATCAATCCATTAGGAATTGGATCTTTTGGAGGCATCGAGGAATTTCAAGGGGCTTATTTAAGATAATAAAATTGGTAGGGGTCAACATTTGGAATGTTTGTTATATTTCTCAAGCCTAGGGAATCATGATCTTAGTGATTGTCTCAAGAAGCTTGAGAAGAGGTAAGACCTTTTAGCTTATAAGTTTTTCATGAGATAGAGAAATGTGGAGTTGTGGATGTCAAAGGAATGAAATGTTAAGGCTTGGCGAATATCCATCCCTATTGTTCCTTGGATTCCATATATCACTCATTTGATAAAGGGTGGTGATGGAGTGCAAAGGATGTGAATTTGTGGAAAAAACTTTCTCTAAAGTTTAAAGCTCTAAGTTAATAGGTTTAATTCATTTTCAATTAATGTTTAAGAGACTAGGCTTAATCTTTATCATACTCAAAAAGGCTTGAAAGAGGAGAGCATGTAATTTCAATAGGTCCATGATTTGATCAATTGGGAGTTGAAAGGTTTAGTGATTTGTGAATTTACAATTTAGAATTTTGATTTTAAGCTTAAATTTAGATGGGAGTGCAACATGGGATATGGGGTTACGGCTTGTGTTGTTGGTGTGAAGTGTGCTTGATCGTGACTTGGGTGAGAGAGAAAAGTCAAATAATCAGAGCAATCACAAATCATGTGATTTGTTTGTAACCTGAGACAAACACTCCATGGTTGAAGAACTTGAAGCACAATCAAGTGAAGAGGTAAGTCAATCATAGATCTAGGAACTAAGAAAAAAGTCATAGTTAAACTTAGGTAACATGTGGAAAACAGAAGTTAAGAGTGAGATAAGCTTGAAGTCTAGTATTCTAGTCACAAGTGATTCACTTGTTATTAGGGAGGACCGTTGGTCAATAGACATCAATAAAGTGCCACATATTTTTGGTCGGTAATAGCAACCTCAAAAACTTCCAAAGTGAAAAATAACCCTCAATTGATGGATCAAAGATAATGTGGGAGAAGATGATCTCATGTTAAGATATTCAAGGATATAATGAGTTTAAAAGAGGTTGGTGCATCAAGTACTAAATATGGGATCATTCTTCGATTCTAGAAGTGCAAAAACCTCTATATAGACAAGTTGAATAGATAGGTGGTAAGGCTCAAAAACACAAACGTTTCCATAGGTTCCAACCATCCAAAGATTAAATTTTGACTATGAAGATAAAGATAGCATCATTTACCTCCTTATTGAAAACCATGAGCATGTGAATGATGTCAAGGTGAAGTAGTGAGAAATGCTAATGACGAAGGGCAAGAGGATATGTTTAATGAAATTCCACCAACACCTAGAGGGAATATGAAATTAATGAATATTAGTCTCTTAAACTTTGTATCCTTAGAGAACTAATGAAAATCAATGTATATGAGAAAGCCTTCTAAGTATATGGACAAGAAAGACTAGATCTCCATATGTGAAGTGGGTATCCATCTTTGAATACAAAAATGTGTGAGAGTGTGTTTGAGATACGATTTCTATAAGTTTAGCTTTGGTCTCACTTAAGTTTTCTTCAAGTTCGCTCATCTTCCTTTTCCATTATCTTTTCATTTGTTCATGACTATCCTTCCAAGATCTTGTCCTTTTCTTAGCTAGACTCGTAGTCTCACTAACCTTTGAAATCTTTCCTTAACCTAAGTCTTGGTTAAGGTGTAATGCTTGAGCTCTAGTGACTGCTTGCACTAGGGTAGTTGAAGTCACACTTTTGTTAGAGTTTACTACTAACCCAATGATGTCAAGGTGAGTGATCTTTGGCACATTGTTTGGGTTCTTGGGACAATCCTATAAGAGGTGCTCCTTCCCATAATCTGGGAAAAAACATTGAATTGTCATTGATTGGGGTTGCATTGGTGCAAGTATGGGGCAATCATGAATGATGTGATCTCCTTGGCATCTATAGCATGGTCCTCTAGATGTTGGGGTTCTTGTCTGTCTAGGTTGAGGCATGGGGTTTGGATTTGTATACATGACATTGGAGTATTCTGGTTCCCCATTTGGTTCCCTAGGTAGTGCCTCATATTGATATGGATAATCCTCACTCTGCTCAAGTGACTCTATGTAATAAGCTTGTGGACTATCTTGATTGGTGTAGTCAGAACTCACAGCATGAGGGTCATTTTCTAAGACCAAAGGGGTCATGGAAACCAATGCTCTATTAGGGTTCTCCTCTACCATTGCATATTTAAGTGGAATCACATTGATAGGGGTAGTGGTTGGTTTTCTTAGACCAATTGTGGTCAGTATGATGCTTGATATTGCTATTCGTATTGGGTTTGATATTGTTGTTGTGGCACATAATACAGATGTTGGTATTGGTTATGATACCTAACCTATTAATAAGGTTACAAATATGTTTGTTTGACAGCCTACTGTTAGAATGTGTTTTTTTGAAGACAAAAGGATTTTGTAAAAATAGATCATTTTTGTATAACACAATTGTTAGAATGATGTTAAAATGAGGAAGAGTCTTCCTCATGATTCATTAGATGCTATGTATTTCTTAGAGATTTTCTAGAGCTCTCAATCTTATTTATTTTTAGATTAGAAGTTGAAGGACCTAATTTCAAGTGTGAACATGCACACTTGAAAAAGTACAAAGGTCAAAATTTTGTATGGAGAAGGGATGCTGATCATTTGAACTTGATTGAATGAGAGTCTGAGAGCTCTTCACAAAAAATTGCGTTTCCTCTCTTTTCTCTCCTTTACATGGCTGAATGTGAATGTTTTCCTTATATGGATTTTGTTGGTGAGACCTATGTATTACTGAGTGAATCTTGTGAGAAGAGAAGTCTTTTACAATATTAAAAGATTATTTGTGGAATGTTCTTGCTAATTGTGAAGAATACCATTTCTATTAGAATCACAATTGTTTTGTTATGACGATATAGTTAATGAAATTTAAATATGAGCCCATATTGGGAATCTACATGAAAAATAGCATGCTTTAGGCACAATAATCATAAAAAATACTTATTTCTACCTCAAAATATCTCAAACCCTAGTTTTCAACTTCTTCTTCAAAAAATATCTCAAATAATATGGTCTTTTCTTTCAATTTCTTGGATCCCATTGGTACTAGAAAGGGTTATGGTCTCAATATAGTTCCTGGATTGACATATTAAATGTGTTGTTTATGCTAATAGTTTATACTATGATGATTGGAGAGGACAACTCCAAAGTATAACAAAAATCTTTTGGCACCATTGCTAGGGAAGTAAGCAAAGCTTCCATTGGAGTTTTGGACCGTGCTGGATCTTCCAATAGTGATGGTAACAAACACTTTTGGTAAAGATACAATTCTTTTTCTTCCATGTGTGCATTGAAAAGAAGGTAAATGTATTTGTCTTTTGGGAAAAGATTGCTTCATTTTCCTTTAGGAAGGTGAATGTGCTTGTCTTTGTGCAAATTGATTGCTTCATTTGCTTATTCCAAGTAAATGTGCTTGTCTTTTGGGAAAAGATTGCTTCATTTGCTAAAAGGAAAGTGAATGTACCTCTATTGCTTCATTTGCCAAAAAACAATGATGGCTGAGTAGTCTCTTCTTATACTTGGATCAAGATACAAAGTTAGCATCCATTTTCAGTTTTCAAAATCATTGAATCATCAAAGGAAATCCTAGATAAATTGTTTTATCTTTATTAAGGACATAAATACCAAAAAATAGAGAAAATCTTTTAAAAAATACGAAAAATTTTATTTTTGTAATTGAATTGATGGAATGTGAGAGGTATTGATTGTGAGAAATTGTTTTGATAAGAAAAATTCAAGGAAAATTCATAAAATTTTGAAAAATTCCATAAAAAGCAACAAAGTGTTTTCTTCAAATTTTCTTTAATAAAATCTGAATTTTGATGAATCCTTTGATGTTTGCAGGTATAAGGTGAGAAGGAAAGAGGTGATTGGATGCAAAGCAAAAAGAAACACGATTTTTTGAAAGAACCCAAAATCACGATTTTCAGCAAAGAATCGTGATTTTTTGAATTTGGTAACCTCTTTTCAATCTCACAAATTTGATTGCATAATTATATCAACCAAGGAGTTATAGTGAATTCAAGAGGAAAGGATGAGGTTGAATGTGGAAATTTTTGCTAAATTTGGAGCTCATACAAAGAATCACGATTTTTTGTTGAGGCAAGAACATAGACAAAGTGTTGAATTGCTTGGGAAGCAAGGTTGTGATCATCAAAATAAGAATTGAGAGAAATTATTTGAAAAATAATGTAACATGGTCCAATTTAGCACACAATTGTGATTTCTATAGGCTATAAAAGCAAGTTTTGAGAGCAAAAACTCATTTGTGAGTGGGAGTGAGTGAGAGAGAGAGTGAGAGAGAGAGTGAGATCTATAGAAACATGCTTTTTTGCATCCTAGTAGCAAGTGTTGGTGCATGACAACCATCAATTGATGTGTTGGACAAAGATTTGAAGATAAAAGATGAAGCAAAGATCAATACATGAAGATTGGAGTTAGAGCATAATCAGAGAATGAAGGCTTGTATGTACATGTACATTAAACATGCTTATACTTTTGTAATGGTCACGAGTTTGTACATAACACCTATATACACAAGTAGAAAAGTCGGAGGATGCATGAAAGATGGTGAATTAGAAGTTGTATGGGCCATTCGACACTTTAGAAGTGAAGTAAACATCTCTCATCATTCATATGTAAATTTTCTGAGAAAAGGAAAAAGTTGCACCTGACAATTTGCTGAGTCCTTCTTCTGTGCTTGATCATTTCAGGAATCCTTTTGTAGATGTCTAATCCATAGTTAATGCTTCTATGGTTAAGATTTGAGAGCTTAATTCTAAACAGGCTGAGAGAATTATGTGTAGGAACATTTGTATGTGAAAATGTTATGACTGTCTTCTGAACGAGGTGCAATCTCGATGGTCAGAGAATTGATCAGTTCTTAGTGCACAGTGTAGAGTTTTGCACAAATGAGGAGTCAAAATCTAAGTTTGAAGGTAAGCCATCTATGGCTAAAAGAATTTGATTAGATGGGTTCTAGTTTGGGAGAAACATGTGTTAGAAGTTGTAGGTCTCAAAGTCGACTATACAGGCGGACAATTTCAGACATAGGTAGATTTTTTGGATCATTTCTCAAGATCTACTCAATCATTTGAGATGTTTGAACTTGGAGAAGGTGCATAATATTTAGAACCTCTATAAAGTTTCATCAGAAACTTTACATATTTGATCACTCAATGAGTGATTTATGTGCAACAGACTTTTTGTGTAGTGACTTTCTTCAGCAGTTAGCTAAAGTCTTGATAGTTTGGCACTTGTCTTCCAAATTGGTTGGAGTTTTTAAGTTATTCTTGATATAGAAGTGTTCTAACATCAAGGATAGCTTGTCCTTTGGAGATTAACACTCTCCATCAAGAAGTTGGATTGTGGAAACCCATGTCTCAAGGTAAGAGTCACTAGAATATTTTTTGCAAATTCAAACTAAAAAAATCTATAAGAAAAATTGAAAATTGTGATTTCTTGTAGAAGTGTGATTTTTAAAAAATTTTATTTTTGATAAATTTTAGGAAAATGTTTTATTGCATGTTATTTTTTTTATTAGGCGCTCTTGAAGTAATTGAAAAATCAAGAAAAATCAAAGAAATGTTTTTAGTTAAACTTGCGTAGAATCACTATTCTGTGCAAAGAAAAACACGAGTTTCAATAAATGATTTTTTGAGAAAATTGTGTTTATCATGATTGTGAACAATCACGATTGTGATTGAAAATCGCGATTTTGAGCTTTCAAATTTTCACAATTTTGAGCTCAAAATCATGAAAATTTACGATTGTGAGTAAAAACAGGATTTTGTTTGAAAATCACAATTCTCAATAGAAAACCATAATATTTCACAAAATCATGGAAAACCACAATTGTGATAGAAATCACAATTTTGTGTGAAAACTCACAATTTTCACACAAAATTGTGAAATTCCATAAAATCATGAAAAATCACGATTTTCATTACAAAACATGATTTTGAGTTCAAAATTTCATGATTTTGACTCAAAATCATAGAAAATGCGATTCTCAAAAAGTATCACGATTTTGACTCAAAATCGTGTAATTCTATAAAAAATGTGATTCTTTGTGAAAATCATGATTATCAAAATCATAATTTCACAAAATCGTGTTTCTAAAACTTTAAAAAGTATTTTTTAATGTCTAACAATCACGATTTTCATAGAACATCATGATTTTTGAAAATCATATTTCCTTTCCCTAGAAATACGATTGTCATATGCAATCGTGAGACTTGCAAAAGATAAAAATACAAAATCATGGTTTCTATGTAAGCCAAAAACATGATTTTGTTTGAGAATCACGATTTCCAAACTGAAAATCATGGTCTCTTAGAATCATGTTTTTTGGTATGGAAAAAACACGATTTGGTGTTGGAGTTAGACGTCTGCGGAAGCACGCGAACAGCACAAGGAAGAAGAAGAAGCTTGGAGCACAACACACAAGACTGAATGTATTACTAGAGAATGTACAAAGATAAGTAGCCCATTAGGGCAATAGGCGTATATACAAGCCGGGGGAAAAAAACCTCCTAAAGAGGGAAAAAAGTGCCCCGGCGGTCCTAGAGTGTTCACACACATCACTACCTAAATATATCAACAAATCCCCCCTGGGAGTGATGCGGTGAACAAGGAGCTGGCACTCATGTATAAGGAAGTGCCAAGCTATGTGGAAATCACTCCACAAAAGGAAGTAAGCCCAAAGCTTTGCGGAAAGCTTCAAACTTCTCCCTAGGCAGAGCCTTCGTGAAAAGGTCTGCAATGTTCTCCTGCGTGGGCACATATGCCAAGCTGATCTCCCCAGCAGAGAACCTCTCCCTGACATAGTGATAATGCACCTCAATGTGCTTAGTGCGAGCATGGAACACAGGGTTCCTCGCAACTGCCAATGCGCTCTGACTGTCAGTGAAGATGGTGGTGGCAGAAGACTGGCCAACACCCAAATCAGCCATAAGGCGTCTGAGCCACACACACTCAACAGTCGCTGTGAAAGCTGCCCTATACTCAGCCTCACAACTGGAAGTGGCCACAGTAGGCTGCTTCTTGCTCAACCAAGATATACATGAGCTACCAAGCATGAAGCAAAAACCACTGGTGGACACACGAGTGTCATGGCAACCAGCCCAATCTGAGTCAGAAAAAGCATGCAAATCTGGCGGTAGTGATCCCCCCTTGGGATAAAACAACCGAAGTAGCCGAGTACCACTCAAGTAGCGAAAGATGCGCTTAACCGCTTTCCAATGCGTGACTCCTGGGCAATGCATAAACCTGCTCATCTGTGAGACAGCAAACTGAATATCTGGCCGAGTAATGCATAAGTAAATCAAGCATCCAACAGCCTGCTGATAGAGAACAGCATCAAATGCATCTCCAGCATCATGAAGACTCAATCGTAAACCTGTCTCCATAGGAGTGGCAATAGGCTTACAGTCTTCAAGGCCAAAACGCTGCAATAATGTGTCAATATATTTCGTTTGACACAAAGCCATTCCACCATCAACGTGCATAAACTGAATGCTCAAATAGTGATGCAAATGCCCCAAATCAGACATCTCAAATGAGGCATGCAAATCAGCCTTAAAATCAGCAATATGTGTCTCAATAGGACCAGTGAGCAGCATGTCATCAACATAGACAACAATGATCAGAAGCACATCATTAGCACGCTTAACATATAAGGTGCTTTCAGTTGGACTGTTCTCAAAACCATGTGCAATCAGATAGGCATGTATCTTCTCATACCAAGCACGTGGTGCTTGCTTTAAACCATATAACGCCTTCTTTAACCTGCACACCTGGTTTTCATGCCCTTTCTGCACAAAGCGACGGGGCTTAAAAACATACACTTCTTCATGCAAGTCACCATTCAGAAATGTTGTTTTAATGTCCAAGTGATGTACATTCCAACCATGACGGGTTGCAAGTGCACAAATGCTCCGAACAGTAGTCATACGGCATGTAGGTGCAAAGGTCTCATCAAAATCAATGCCTCTTTCCTGTGCATAACCCTTTGCAACAAGCCTAGCCTTATACCTGTCAACTGTACCATCAGGTTTACGCTTCAGCTTGTATACCCACTTAGTGCCAATGGCCTTCTTGCCAGGAGGCAAGTCACATAAAGACCATGTACCATTCTTCATTATAGCATCATATTCAGATTGCATAGCAGCCATCCAATTTTCTGAATTTTGTGCTTCATCAAAAGAAATAGGCTCATTCTCATCACAGAGACTAGATGCAGCCATAGCATAGCAATCTGATGCAAAGGAGGCACTATGAGAGCCTGAACGAGTACGATATGACAAAGGTGCATCTAATTTGCTGTCACGCAAAGTCTGCACCAGCCATTTTGGCATAGTTTTTGCCTGCTCAATATCAGCTCTCTCATCAGCAAGTGCATCATGTAAATCTGCATCAGAAATGGAATGATCTGCATCATCATATGAAACCTGCAAAGGCTGAGAAGTTGCCTCATTAGGACCAGCACTAGACTGTCCACCTGTAAAAAGAGGCATCAAAGTATCATACATGTCTTTGGAGCTAACAGATGTCTCCTTAGTACATGAAAGCAATGGCTGAATAGCATCTTCCACAAAAACAACATCACGGCTAGACAGAATGCGTTTAGTCTGTGGATGATACAGACGATAGCCTTTACTTTCAAAATTGTACCCAACAAAAATTTATTTTACTGCCTTATCATCCAATTTTATGCGATGTTGTTCAGGCACTAATGCATATGCCAAACAACCAAAAACACGCAGATGAGCAACAGATGGCTTGCGGTCATGCCAAGCCTCATATGGAGTGATAGACTGCAACGCTTTAGTGGGACACCTGTTCAGTACATATGCTGCACACATGATAGCCTCAAGCCAGAAACTATGAGGTAAAGCCTGACTCTTGACCATACACCTCGCCATCTCCATGAGAGACCTGTTCTTGCATTCAGCAACTCCATTCTGTTGAGGTGTATACGGCACTGTACACTGGTGTTTTATCCCACGTTCAGCCAGAAATGCATTAAAATTTGAAGACATATATTCCCCCCCTCGATCAGAACGGAGGGTACCCATTTTACATGCTGACAGATTTTCAGCCAAAACCAAAAACTGTTTGAAGCACATGAACACTTCGGACTTTGCTTTGAGTGGATATACCCATGCATGCCTGGAAAAATCATCAATGAAAGTCACGAAGTAAAGGTAATTTCCAAAAGAGGGTGTCTGCATAGGACCACAGACATCACTATGTACAAGCTGCAATTTCTACGTAGCCCGAACTGAACCATCTTTTGGAAAGGAAGAACGCTGCATTTTGCCCAAAATACAGCCTTCACAAACATGTTTTCCAGGTGCCTCAAGTTTGGGCAAAGAGGACACCATTTCAGATTTCTGCAGGCGTAACAAACTAGCAAAATTCAGATGACCAAAGCGTGCATGCCAAAGCTTTGCATCTGACATAGCCTGAGAATCATGAACTGCACATGCCGAATCATTCACAGATCTTTCATAGTCTATGAGCTTATACAGCCCACGACATAAAATGCCAGAAGCAATAATCACATCGCCATTTGAGAGATCATGGACTGTACACCTGTCATCAACAAATTTCACAACCAAGCCAATCTTGGCTAATGCAGAAACTGATAACAGATTCTTTTTGATCCCTGGCACAAATAAAGCATCTGACAAAGTGAAAGAACTACCATCAGCAGTAGTCAGAATGATCTTACCAACTCCCATAACAGGATAAGAGGAGTTATTGGCGCATGTGACAGTATTCCCTGTAGGGGCAGGCTCGAGTGAAGAGAAGAAACTGCGCTGCGAGGTAATATGTTTGGTCGCCCCACTGTCAAAGTACCAAACATCTGAGTCTACTGCAGACATGCACTGATCAGGAGAAGATGGGTCAAAACTGCAGACAGTAGTAAACGCCCATTCTTCTTCCTGCACAAGATTTGCAGACTCTGTTTTTGGTGTAGAGGCCTCTGCAACAACCATTCCAGCCTCTTTCTTCTTTGCCTCTTTAGCAGCCAGTTTTGGATAGTTCTTTATGATATGATCATTGCCTTTACAGTACTTACAAAACAATTTCTGCTTTTCTGATTTTTTCTCATCTTTGTCTTGGTTCTTTGAATATGCAGCATTTGCAGATTTCTGCTTACTAGTAGAAGAGCTCCATTTTCCTTTGCCCTTCTGACTAGCCAGGAAAGCTTGATCTGCAACACGCATAATGGACCTGTTCTTCCTGGACTGATCTTCCTGCAATAGAAAAGAGACTAATTCCTCAAATGACAAGGCATTCGGATTGCCTTTCATCATCAACCGAAGAGTAGAGGCAAAACTCTGATATGAATCAGGAAGACCATTCAGAACGGTCTGCATAAGTGAGCTATCTGGTATAACCTCATCAGCAGAAATCAATTGTTCCTTCAGGTCTTTGATCTTTGTAAGAAAACTTTCCATAGAATCACCTTCATTCATGTGCTCACTCTCCAGTTGTTTTCGGAGGTAAGCAACAGGAGCCTCATTCCTAGCCTGGTACAAAGTGGTAAGTGTATCCCAAGCATCCTTTGCTGTTCTACAAGAGCGAATGTGAGGAATAATGGCACGTTTGACAGACAAAGCTATCAATGCATGTGCCTGGGCATCTCTACCATCCCAACGAATCTGCTCTGCAGTAGGTGCAACAGAAACAGCAGCACGAACAGGAATCTGCGGAATGTCATCTTCGACACCATCTTCATCAGCTCCAACACCTGTATTTGCAGTACCTGTAGTTACAGGTGTAACAGGACGTCTTTCAACACCCTGCACAATATTCCACAATCCTTTTGCAACCAGTACATGTCGCATCATATAAGCCCATAATGGGTAGTTGGTACCATCCAACTTATCCTCAACAGCCAACATACGGAATACATCACTGCTTTCAGCCATGGTCGGTGACTAAAATACCTTGATGCAGAAAATTGACTGTATCTCAAAAAGTTGAACAGAACTGCCCAGACGAGTTTTGCTAGACCTGTAGCAGACTTCGAGACGCTTAAACTGGCGAACAGAAACTGGTATATACCTTTGGCACAAAAGGACGAAATAGCCTGCACAAGCGCTGCGATAGTGCGTTCGGAGGCCAAATTTCTTGCGAATCTGAGACTGCAAACGGAGGAGTGTCGACGGCACCCTAGAAGAAGCGACGACCTGCTCTGATACCAATTGTTGGAGTTAGACGTCTGCGGAAGCACGCGAACAGCACAAGGAAGAAGAAGAAGCTTGGAGCACAACACACAAGACTGAATGTATTACTAGAGAATGTACAAAGATAAGTAGCCCATTAGGGCAATAGGCGTATATACAAGCCGGGGGAAAAAAACCTCCTAAAGAGGGAAAAAAGTGCCCCGGCGGTCCTAGAGTGTTCACACACATCACTACCTAAATATATCAACATTTGGAACAAGCAAGGTTTACTCAATTTTCTTCCAAAATTAAAAAAGAAAATGCTTTCATAAAAGCATCACAAAAAATATCAAAATCGTGTTTTTTGGGAAAAATGCGATTTTATCCAGAATTTGCCCAAAAACAAAAGGGGTTAAGTTTTCTTTTGACACAGTGGAACAAAACTCAAAATTGAAACATAGTTAAAGGACATACAATTTCCAACTCCTCCTCTCAAACTTGGTAGGGAATACATAGAAAACAGCCAAAATCGCATTTTTTAAAAAATCGCAATTTTGAGTGCAAAACTAAGGGAAAATCAAGGAAATTACAACTAGGACAAATCATAGAAGAGAGAAAGAGATATCTGAGCAAAAAGTAGGAAGAGTTAACTTCTCAAGTTCAAATCCCCAATTCATTGGCATATGAAGGGTTTTTCAAATAGACAAATTAGGGTTTCCAAATAGAAGAAGTGAATGATACTGAGATTTGGAACTACCATCATACATTCCAGAACTCATAGTGAGGTTGAGAAACAATAATACCTAGCTAATCATAAGAAGGAGTTCACAAATCAGTCACCAAGTATGGAAAATTTGAATTTAGAAGAGGAATGCATAGATAGAGGAGATTATAGGAATATCCTTAAATACATGTACACAAATAGGTTTGGTACCTATGTGTATCAAGATGGAATGCATAATAATATTATTAGATTGAGAAACTTAGAAATTCCTCTAAATTTAATGCGAGTGGCACAATTCAGAGATGGTTCATGTTGATATATTTAGGTAGTGATGTGTGTGAACACACTAGGACCGCCGAGGCACTTTTTTCCCTCTTTAGGAGGTTTTTTTCCCCCGGCTTGTATATACGCCTATTGCCCTAATGGGCTACTTATCTTTGTACATTCTCTAGTAATACATTCAGTATTGTGTGTTTGTGCTCCAAGCTTCTTCTCCTTCCTTGTGTTGTTCGCGTGCTTCCGCAGACATCTATCTCCAACAATTGGTATCAGAGCAGGTCATCGCTTCATCTAGGGCGTCGTCGATACTCCTCCGTTTGTAGTCTCAGATTCACTGAAATCGTGATCTGAGCTCATTTCGGCCTTTGAATGCACTATCACAGCGCTTGTGTAGGCTATTTCATCTTTTTGTGCCAAAGGTATATACCAGTTTCTGTTTGTCAGTATAAGCTTCTCGAAGTCTTCTACAGGTGTAGCGAAATTTGTCTAGGCAATTCTGTTCAACTTTTTGAGATACATTCAATTTTTTGCATCAAGGTATTTTAGTCACCGGCCATGGCTGAAAGTAGTGATGTATTCCGTATGTTGGCTGTTGAGGATAAGTTGGATGGTACCAACTACCCGTTATGGGCTTATATGATGCGACATGTATTGGTTGCAAAAGGATTGTGGAACATTATGCAGGGTGTTGAAAGACGTCCTCTTACACCTCTGACCGCAAGTACTGCAAATACATGTGCTAGAGCTGACGAAGATGGTGTCGAAGATGATATTCCGTAGATTCCTGTTCGTGCTGCTGTTTTTGCTGCACCTATTTCAGAGCAGATTCATTCGGATGGCAGAGATGCCCAGGTACATGCATTGATAGCTTTGTCTGTCAAGCGTGCCATTATTCTTCACATTCGCTCTTGCAGAACAACTAAGGATGCTTGGGATACACTTACCACATTCTACCAAGCTAGGAATGAGGCTTGTGTTGCTTACCTCCGAAAATAGTTGGAGAATGAGCACATGAATGAAGGTGATTCTATGGATAGTTTCCTAACGAAGATCAAAGACTTGAAGGAACAGTTGATTTCTACTGATGCAAACCATTCTGAATGGTCTTCTTGATTCATATCAAAGTTTTGCTTCCACTCTTTGGTTGATGATGAAAGGCAATCCAAATGCCTTATCATTTGAGGAGTTAGTCTCTGTTCTGTTGCACGAAGATCAGTCCCGGCAAAACAGGTCCATTATGCGAGTTGTAGATCAAGCTTTCCTGGCTAGTCAGAAGGGCAAAGGAAAATGGAGCTCTTCAACTAGTAAGCACAAATCTGCTAATTCTGCATATTCGAAGAAGGAAGATAAAGATGAGAAGAAATTAAAAAGGCAAAAATTGTTTTGTAAGTACTTTAAAGGGAATGATCATATCATAAAGAACTGTCCAAAACTAACTGCAAAAGAGGCAAAGAAGAAAGAGGCTAGAATGGTTGTTGTAGAAGCCTCTACACCAAAAATGGAGTCTGCTAATCTTGTGCAGGAAGAAGAATGGGCGTTCACTACTGTTTGCAGTTTTGACCATCTTCTCATGAGCAGTGCATGTCTGCAGTAGACTCAGATGTTTGGTAGGGGCGACCAAACATATTACCTCGCAGCACAATTTCTTCTCTTCACTCGACCTTGCCCCTACAGTGAATACTGTTACATGTGCCAACAACTCCTCTTATCCTGTTATGGGAGTTGGTAAGATCATTTTGACTATTGCTGATAGTAGTTCTTTCACTTTGTCAGATGCTTTATTTATGCCGGGGATCAAAAAGAACCTGTTATCAATTTCTACATTAGCCAAGATTGGCTTGTTGTGAAATTTGTTGATGACAGGTGTATAGTTCATGATCTGTCAAATGGTGATGTTATTATTGCTTCGGGCATTTTACGTCGTGGGCTGTATAAGCGCATAGACTATGAAAGATCTGAAAATGATTTGGCATGTGCAGTAAATGATTCTCAGGCTATGTCAGATGCAAAGCTTTGGCATGCATGCTTTGGTCATCTAAATTTTGCTAATTTGCTATGCCTGCAGAAATCTGAAATGGTGTCCTCTTTGCCCAAAATTGAGGTAGCTAGAAAACATGTTTGTGAAGGTTGTATTTTGGGCAAAATGTAGCGTTCCTCCTTTCCAAAAGATGGTTCACTTCGGGCTACACAAAAATTGCAGCTTGTACATAGTGATGTCTGTGCTCCTATGGAGACACCCTCTTTTGGAAATTACCTTTATTTCGTGACTTTCATTGATGATTTTTCTAGGAATGCATGGGTATACCCACTCAAAGCAAAGTCCGAAGTGTTCATGTGCTTTAAACAGTTTTTGGTTCATGAATTAAGATCCTGATAACAATGGTATCAGAGCTTTGCGTGCATCACTATGGAGGGGTCTGTTTTTGCTCGTTTTGGCATTTGATCCGATTTTGCTATTCTCTATTTGCAATCTGATTCAAATTCTGATTCTATTTTTGTTTCCATTTTCGATTCTAATTTTTGTCTTTGTTTTTTATTTTGATTCCAATTCTGATTCGCGTTTTGATTTTTATTTTCAATTTTGATTTTTGTTATAGTTTGAGAACCAAAACCTATGTTTACACCTATGTTTATTCCTTCGACTTACTTCATGGCATCGACTAAGGCATAACTAAGTCATAACTAAGCATTACTTTGGCATCTTTTGCACCCATGGCTCCCTTGGTGACCGTTGGTTACGCACGAGCCAATTTTAATTTATGAGTGGCAATAAGGATTTTTATATTCACCAAGGAGGGATGATTTGAACCCAAATCTCACATTCACAAGGAAAGTGTTTTATCACTACAATATCTCTTTGTATTTGTCACTCTAGTTCTCTTTTCTTATATTTAACACAACTTTCATCTCTTTCTTAATTTTCCAATTCCCACAAACAAACCTTCCTTTTACATTTTAATTCAAGCAATCTCAAAATTGTTCTTACATATCTAGCAAGAGAGTTTTGTTCTCTACATACTCACGGACCCTACAAACACCATGGAGGATTTCGATCTACGTGAGATACCACTCGAGCAACAACTTGAGCTCCTATGGCATGAACTTTGAGGCATTCAAGATCATATCCAACAACATGATGAGGTACTTCAAAAGATGCAATATAATGAAGAAAACCTTATGAGCATGGTAAAAACTATTGTCTCTACCCAATCGGATGGCACACATTCCAAGATTGGTGTTAAAAATTACCAGTTTCTATGGTTTGATGGCTGTAAGGATGGGCCTTTAGTTCTTACATGGTTACCAAAGTTTGATGATTTTTATACTAATGAAACATATGCTAGAAATGAAAATTTAGTAGGAAAAGCTCAGCTCTAGTGTAATGTATTGCATCACAGTACAGATCCTCCAACAACATGGAAGACTTTCCAAGATAAAATGAAGGATTCTTTTCTTCCTTCTCAATATCAACTACATGTTCAATGTGCATGGACAACCTTTACATGTAACGAGGGTAACACTATCACTACCTACACGGAGTGGTTTTGGCCAAATTTATTATTGGTTCGAATGCTCGAAGATGTACCAGAGGATATCTTATAGAAAAAATATGAAGATGGCTTTGAGCTGGGAATCCAATCCAAGCTTCACACCCTAAGGCCTACAACCCTCAACGAGGCTATCTCTTTTGCTTATGATGCAAAAAAGGAATTTTAGTCCATAACTAAGTCAATTCATGATGACAACTGCATCAATGACCACTTTTTATTAAAGCAACTTTTCCTATGAAGCGTAATTTTAGTAACCCATTGTACTCTCGTTTTTCTTGTCCTCCACAATCCAACTACTCAAATGCACCTCTTGCTGCATCTCTCCAACCCACCAAACCACCTATCCTTCAAACTCTAGCAGTGGATGCCCAACAGAAGTGACCATGTATCACCTATTGGAATTGTGGTAAACCTGGACATACAAAAGTGAAGTGTCAATTGCAATCTATTCACATGAAACTAGCTGCAACTCAATTGCATAACATGGACTTTGCATGCAGGGTACTATAAATAACAAACTCGTTAATATTTTACATGACGATGGTAGTTCACATGATTTCATTTCACATTTATTAGTAAAAGAACTTAAATTAAAAATGTTTCCTTCCTTGTATAAAGTGAAAGCTACATTTCAAGATAGTCGTTATAATGTAACATGAGAAGTGAAAGATGTTACGGTTAGCATAGGCCCATATGTAGAAAGACTTTTTAGGAATTTTTAAGGCATTTTTAGAATTTTTTCTAGTATTTTTCATCTCTTTCAATGCCATTTTCTTGATGAAATGGAAAAACACTAAAGGAAGCTCTCTGTGGGTTTGAGTGGGAAAGTGGCCTAAAAACGTTGGAAAATGTTTTCATAATTTTTCCTGATTTTTTGCATTGTTTTGCATTTTTTGGATTTTATTAGATTTTTTAATATTTCCATGCTATTTTTAACCAAAAACCCCCCCAGTGCCCCCCCCCCCCATCCCCCCACCCCTCGCCATCCCCCCACCCACCCCCTGCAATCCCCCCACCCCACCCTCCCACCCTCTCCCCCCCCACCCACCCACCCCCCAAACCCTCCCCCCCCCCAAACCACCCCCCCCACCGCCCCCTGCCTACCCCACGCCATCCCCCCATCCCACCCCCCCTTTCACCCCAACCCCCCTCGCCGTCCACCCGCCCACCCCACACCCACCAACCCCCCACCCCCCCCTCCCATCGAACTAATATATATGTATATATTTATTATTTTGCATGACCTAATGCTTTTGGCTCTACATTGCACCTTGGATGGCGAGTCCCCTCATTTTACCATATGTTTCACATTTTCCCATTTGCACCCTCAGTAGCTTTACTGTTTTCTCATTTTGCCCCTCTCGAGAGCCAAAACCCTACTCCCTACCCTAACTTTGGCCTTCTAACCAACCCCATCCTTATCCCTCCATATCCGATCACTCTCATCCCCCTCAGCCCTCCCTTTCCCCTCCTCCCTATCCTCCATTCACCATTCTTTGCTTTTATGTGCAAAATTTTTACTTTTGGTTCTTCTCTAGTGTTTGTTCTCTACTGCTCGTGGTGGACTTGGTAGCTGCTCAGGTGTCCTTTTGAAGACTTTGGAGCACATGAATCATGGTGTCATCTCTATTCAGAGTTTTGGCTACAGCTCTTCGAGATAGAGATCCCATTAGGTGGTGGGCAAACTGTTGAGCCCATAAAAGTCACATTGGTCAAAGTCAACAACAATCAAAGTCCAAGGGTCAAAGTCAAAGCAATCAAAGCCAACATGTTCAAGGTCAAATTCAACATGGGTGAAGTCAAAGTGTTCAAAGTTCAGGTGTCAAGGTGCACAGGTAGTGCACAATTACTTGTCACAAAGGTTATAATTATAGAAAGTTGGTTGCAGGTTGCAGAGGTATTTCTGTAATTTCTCTAAGGTTCAAAGTGTTTTGGAAGGTTAACACCCTCTCTTAGGTGCACATTTGAAGAATTAAAAGGTAAAATGTGAAGGTATGTGAAGCGACAATGTACGTAGAATTGAAAGTATGGACCCCCAATTAAATTTTTTGTTTTACTTTAAAGTCACTACAGGACAAAACATGGATCCATTGGCTGCCCACTTTTGGAGACAATCTTTGGACATCAAAGTGAGCACCAAGATACTCTAGTAGTTAGGAGCGTATGTGAACGGACACTAAAATTAAGGCAAGGCATTATACTTGGGGGACTAAGCAAGGTGAGCATAGTCTAGACTAGGTGAGGAGTGCAAGAGACATATTGTGTGTGTGGGACACAAAGAGTGAAGTGCAAGGTTTGCATGAAGAGTGACTTACAAGTGTGCTGAGAAGTGCTAAACCATACAACCAAAGGTCCCACGTTCCCATTGAATCTATGTGCGCACTGACAGAAGGTGTCCATCCCTCCGCCTATTGGAAGCTTGAGTGCAACGTGTGCACAAGTGCAAGCTTGGAGAGGGTGGAGGTTTGGTGCAGAGAAGGTTGGTAGCAACAAGAACCTTGGGTATTTTGTACTTTGTGATTTTGCACTCTTTGGGATTTTGCACAAGAAGCATTTGGATTGTATTGTACATCACCATTGTACTTTCCTCCTTATAATCAATCTACAAAAGCTTCTAGTGTCTGTATCTTTCTTCTTATCTTTCTCCCTTCTCCTACAAACACTCAAATCCCTTTCTACACAAGAATCCCCCAACAACAATGATATATTGTGCATGAGAACTTCTAACATCGTGGATGTATTGGTCCAATAAAGTATAATCCCCATTTGCTAAAGGCTCTTGCAAAATCAAAGGTATTAAAGGCATATCATCCTTCTTTCCAGGTTGCCTTGCTCTTTGACATATATCACATCTTTTCACAAAGTTTTTTTGCATTTGAAAGAGAGTTCTGACCAAAAACCTAAATAAAGTATTGGCTTAGTAGTTTTGCACCTAGAAAATGACCTCCTGGTAACCCTGAGTGTGCCATCTCCAAAATTTCCAAATTATTCTCTTCAAGAACACAAATCCTTAAATATCCATCTATTCCTTTCTTATACAGTTGTTCCCCTATTAGTTGATCTTCTAGGCTTAGCTCCTTCATATTTCTAGAGTCCACACTCTGCTCATGATTCTTCTGCTCTTGTGGTTGTTTAAGTTTTTCAACTATATGCTCACTCCACTTAGGATTTTCTTGGAACCAATACAAAGTGGCTGATTCAATAATGTTTTTGCTCTGACATTTTTGGATTGTATAATATATCTCTCAACATCTTTTCCTTTGGTTGGGCCTTGTACTCCCATTCTAGATAAATTATTTAGAGTTACAATCTTGGAAGCATGAATACATGATTCAAATAAGTCTGCTTTCTGTAAATAATTTCTTGCTCTTCCTTCGGGGTACAATATTCCAACACACCAATATGATTTACATGGTATAATTGTCCAGCCAAAATACAAAGTTTCTACTTCATAATAGAAGATGTATTTATTACCCATATTTTTATATGGTCCCACCTGTAAGAAGGGGCACCAAAGGCATCGCCCAACGAAGAGCACTTTCTACTTTGAATAGATAAGCATATGGCAAGTCATGATTAATTGGAAGAGTTTGTTCTTTTGTTGAATCTCTAAACGAATATGTGTTTTCCCTTGTGTAATCACTACTTCAAATTCAAATTCCATCAAGAGTACGAACCATCTCACAATTCTTCGAGTATGACAAGGTTTTTTTACCAAACATAATAATGATTAGTGATCCACAAAGAACTTAGATCTATTGGCTAGAAAATATTGTCTATATTTTTTTTACTCCAAACACCATTCCTAGTCCTTCTCTTTCAGTAGTGGTATAGTTCCTTTCTATTTGAGTCAATTGCCTGCTGGCATAAGCAATAGAGAAATCTAATTTACTTTCTTCAATAGGTTGTGCCAAACACATCCTATAGCAAAATTAGAAGCATCCAAATGAACATGAAAGATTCGATTCCATTGTGGTGTTTTCAGAATAGA